>JACVEX010000170.1:48087-89449 GCA_017948575.1 Williopsis subsufficiens
ACCGATCTTACCGACGATAGCTTCAGCGTAGTTTTCCATACCCAACAAAGTGATAATCTTTTCAACGTAATCGTACTTTTCCTTTTGAGGAACATCTTTACCACGACGCAAATCAGCAGCAAATCTCAAGGATTCTCTGACAGAACATTCAGCCAAATGCAAATCTTGTTGCTGGACATAACCAGTTCTTCTCTTGAATGATGAATCAATTGGTCTACCATTAACTAGCATATCACCAGTGATCACACCAAAGTTGATTCTTTGAGCCAAAGTATTCAACAAAGTAGTCTTACCAGCACCAGATTCACCCATCAATGCAGTCATAGTACCGGGCTTAACATAACCTTGAATGTTATCCAACAATTGTCTGGTAGCACCGTCATAAGGAATGGTGTAGTCCAAGTTTTGCCAAGAGAACACGTCCTTTTCATCAATAACTTTTTGCAAATCAACACCTTCACCATTAAGAGCCACAATCATTTCTTCTTTGGTGGCAACTTTACCATCGACGTTTTCCTGGTCCCCATCTGGAAGATGGCCTCTCTTATACAACAACATATCACCACCACCAACGATATTCTTCAAGTATTCAGAGAGAATGGTGTTGAGAATAATGAAAAGGGCAGTCCAGGCGATGTTGATACCAAAGTTTCTCCAGGTGTGTTTGTATTCCATAGCATATTGCTCCTTGATATATGCATCACCACTAATGTATTCATTACCAGCAATGGAACCATACAAAGAACAAACCTTGTGGGCAATGTTGACGAGATCATAAGCCGGACCATTTGGAACCATGTCAGCACACTTCATCATTCTTCCGTGGAATTCGGTGGTAAGAAGTTGTTCGTAACAATAGTACATAGGATTCAACCAGTGCACCCACTTGAGAACATGGTGGGCATATGGCATCTTCATAATGAAACCAGCATAGACAGACAGCATAAGAACCCATAAACCAGCAAAGGCATGGGCAGTTTCACCATCATAAGTCAGGGTGGCGATCAATTTGAAAGTGAAAGAGAAGACCTGGTTGACCAAGAACAAGAAAAGCATATACATGAAGAAAGCACCAGCCTCGTGTTTTAGATGAGGCATCCAGTAGGTAGTCAAGGCCAAAATAATCACGGCAATAATCTTGACAGGCATTTCGGTGATAATTTCCTGCAAAGCTTCAGCGGAAATATGGTACATGGAATAAGATTTTTGCTTCAAAGTGATTCTTCTGCTAGCAAAAGATCTTGCAATTTCAGCCAAAGAAGTCACAGCACAGAACAAAAGACAATAGAAAAGAATACCAGCACGGGAATAAGCACCAGATGTATCGGTTGGAATATTGTAGTACATGGAACCGACAATCAACCCCTTAATCATGAAAGAAGAAATATAAATTCTAATGTAAGTCAAATCACCTTTAGCCCTATGGAAACCTCTGATCATCAAATAGTAAAGTTGGTGAAAGTAAGAAACAGCAAATGGAGACACTTTACGTTGGATTTGTTGCTTTCTTTGCGAGTCAGCAACTTGGAAACGATGCAAGTTCTCATCATGGCTGTGTTTGGAAATGTAACTGTCGTATTCATGGAGCAATTCTTGGTATTCAGGAGAGTTCAACCAGTAATCTTCGAAATCTTTGGAAGTTTCAGGCACTTTACCTTCGTAACCTGGTTTTGGAGTTCTACCGTTTGGATCAGTGATAGAAGTCAAAAATTCTGGAGTGGTCATTCTTGCTGGACAGTGGTAACCCATTTTTTCAAAATAAGCCTTGGCTTTGTTGGCTGGACCCCAGTAAATTTGCTTACCTAAATAGAGAACGGTCACTTTATCGAACAGTTCAAAGATGTTTTCACCAGCTTGGTAGATGGCAACAAAAGCAGAGTTATTCAACATGTTGGTGGCAGTTCTAATAGCTTGAGCGAATTCCAAAGCAGTGGAGGCATCCAGACCTCTGGTAGCGTTATCCCAAGCATAAATGGAAGCGTTACAGGATAACGCTTCAACAATAGAGACTCTCTTACGTTCACCACCAGAAACACCTCTGACGAAATCGTTACCAACATTGGTGGCATAAGTGTGTCTCAAACCAAAAACGGTACACCACAAATCTCTCATGTTGTCAACGTATTGAGATCTAGTCATCCCGTCGATTCTGGTGTTTGGAGTTTTGGTTTTCAAAGCGAAGTCAATGGTTTCCTTGACACTGATGGTTGGGAAATGGTCATCGAGTTCAGGGTTGTAAATGATATAACTCTTGAAATGATCGATCATTTCCTTGTGTGACAAACCGTCGAAGGAGAAGTCACCGTCGTACGAAGTGAATTCACTGGTTTCACCAGTCAAAGTCTTCAAGAATGAAGAACAACCGGAACCTGGACGGCCAAGTACAAGACACATTTCACCAGCTTGAAGAACACCGGCAAAGTCCTTGATGATATCTCTATGTGGAGTGGTATCTTTTTTGAATAAGTTTGGGATATATTTTAAACCATCATAGACCATTTCTTGCACAGATGGAGCATAAGCAGCATTGATATCCTTACCAGAGGCAACAACATTCTTGAAGGCAACGCCTGCAGAAGAAGACATGATGTTCTCTTCATCTGACTTGGATTGCAAGAACCCAAGCAAGGCCTTCAAATCAAAGTCATCATCATCGATTTCAAAATGTTCCATTTCCTTCTTGGTCTTTCTTGACAAGGTTCTTGCCAACGATTGGATTTTCTCAATACCTTGAGGGTTGGACATGGCATTTTGCAAATGGTTGGCAAATATGGCTTCTTCAGTTTGACCTTCGAGATCACTAGCTCTAGTGAAGGTGTTGGATAATCTTGAAGAGATTTTGGATAATGATCTTGCGATTTTGTTACCATTGTTGTCGGTGATGGCTTCTGGATGGGTATCTGGATAAAAGCGTTCAATTCTGTCTGAATTAGCAGAATCTGCATCGCTAGATTCATTGGTATGTTTATCTTCCGAAGACATGATTGAAAGTGATGTTTCAAAAAAGTCCTAATCAGAAGATGTCAGTAGCACAATTCATCTTCATTGGAAGAGTGGATACTTTTGTATTTAAATATTACTTTTCGGCTGAGGTGATATCAAAATTTCCTCAACCAGGATTGAGACATGGTAGTCGGTAACTGATATCAAAATTTCCTCAACCAAAATAGAAACATGGTGGTCGGTAAGTGAGAGGGCTTTTTTTTTGTTTATCATCGAACTTTTTTTGCTGTGGAATGCACGCCTCATCCCTGATTTTTTTTAGGTGTGACTCGTTTTGGCAACAGAAAAAATAGAAGAGATGAACCTTGTATGTAGACTGGGTTGTTTATCCACTGAACTCTTTTGATATACACTAATCACATAATTGGTGTGGAGGAGGAACCTTTGTAGATAGCTTTCATGCATGCTCGGAAAAAGTATCCGGGGGCGCAATAATTTTCGAGATACCGGCTCTCTCTAAATAAACCGTTGAAAAACATAGAAGCCGAGGTGAGGGAGTTAATTTCATAAACAATGTATTTTTTTAACTCCTTTTCAATTAATCCTGTATAAAACATATATAAACACATAAACGGGCCACGATCTTTCGGTCGCATTTTACTCTGTAACTAAGTATGCCCTGGCAATTTGTAGGCGAAGGAGAAGTGAGTAGGGATAGGCACGGTTAGATATAGGCTCTATCCGTCATCGGTGCGGATTTTCCGCACCGACAGTACTTTATGTTCGAATACGGTTACATTTCCTATTTGGGGATTTTAATGTCTTTTTAAGGAGCCATGGCAATGATCTCAAATTCTTAACAGTTTTAATCTAAAAATCTATAGTACTGGGAGGCTGTCCAAGAGGTGACGAACTGAATTTATTGATACGTGCTTGTTCATTATAACAGAAAAACAGATAGGGCTGCAGTCGAATATCCAATCCATGCAATTCATGTATATGTCGCCTGAATGAGCAGAAATATCTTTGACTAGTCCATAAGCATAAAAAAATATTAGAAAATGAATGGAATTGCTTTGGTTTCCTAAAGAAATATTGCAAAAGTACAAAAGAAGACCATTATTTTCTTTTAATATTAGAAAATTTTTGGTCTTTTGGCTAGAAGAACATCTAGAAAATCTCTCAAAAAAAAGAAAAGTCGGAGAATACTACAGATACTAATGGGTCACTCATCTTAGTTAGAATTCCATATTCCTAAATCGGTTAGTTGCGTTTCGAATTTCAGAGTATCATGAGGGACACTGTAAACCTGCAACAAAGCCTGTATTTAGGACATTAACCACGATTCGCGAGGCCTTCTACATCCTCTCAGGCTGGAGTTGTCAAAGAGCCTCCATCCCTAATAGATTGAAGATGTCAGTTTTGTAGATACCTGCTATTGTTGTAAACAAACAGAATGTGCTTCTAAGAAGATCTCAAAGGATATTGGAATGAATGCAGTCCATTCCTTGTAGGTAGCCTAGAGTATCATACCTCTATGTGCACGAATAACCTTAACTATGACGGATACAGAGAATCTTAACGAACCTATGCGTGAATATTATTCAGGGATATGGATCACGCATTGATCTTATCTGTAGCTATCTCTACTTTCATATCATCGTTGCATAGTGTCAAGATCCATGTTCTACGTTACCTTTTCTTGGTTTCTTCCCTCAACTGCCTTTCCATCATCCTTACATAAGAATCGTGTCAGAAGATACGGAACAACCAAAAGGACAACCAAAAGAAATATGTACCTTCCTTGACACTGAACTGCACAACAATGACTGGTGCGGGTTCACCAAAGCGTCCTCTGGAACACAGCGAGGAAGAGCCAAGCGGCTATAGCCATGAGATTCCTCTTGTATCTCTGAACAGAGGCGCCATTGAAAGGGTCATTGAGCATGAGGTGAAGAAAGCAAGAACGAATGAGAATTTTGGAAGTCAGGTAAGCAACATTAATGAATCTATCAGCGCTATAAAAAACGACTTGAACAGTTTCACTGGTGATTTCACTCGTATTACTACAGACCTAACAGAGAAATTCGAAGGAATGGATGGGAGAATTGGTCATATTACAGAAAGATTGGAAACCCACGACATGAGGTTCATTAGGATGTTTGACACTTTTAAGCAGGCCTTGAGTGAGATGTCTAAAGATTTCAATGATCGGATGGACAAGATGTCTAAAGATTTCAATGATCGAATGGACAAGATGTCTAAAGATTTCAATGATCGGATGGACAAGATGGAAAGAGATTTCAACGAGCGGATGGACAAGATGGACGAGAAGATGGACAAGATGGACGAGAAGATAAACAAAGTGACCAATGATTCTGGCGAGAAGTTTGTTAGTATTGAGTCCTCACTAGAATCTTTGGACAAACGGCAAAATGATCTGGCAAGGTCTATAGGTCACGTAAAAGTTGAGGTGGGACTTGCTAGAATGGGTGTCGGTAATATCGAAAGCATGTTAGCAGGTGCAGCGCACAGTTTTACTAGAAGACCTCCACCAGATGTTCCCCCTGAAACTCGTTGAAAAGCTGACGTCTTAGACCACGTATATGAATTGCTAATCACTTTATGACTGATTGTTTGCGAATGAGATTGCCAGTATGGCAATATTTTATGATTTTAATGCTATGAGTATCATGATGATTTGTAGTTGCTGGGGTGTCTGATGTTTTCCTGACAGCCACCTATGAAACGGAGTAAATTATATTAGTGGAGGGATTGGAAGGTAGTTTGAAAATCGAGAGAGCAGTATTTGGGTAGTTGAAGTCGAACTACACCTTTACTACTGGTGTAGATTTGTTGGCTCGTGATTATACCAGACAAGGTGCTTTTCACACTGTTTGCCCTACCGAACTGAACGTATCTCTCCCGTCCTTCTTTCTCTTTAGCTTTTTGTTCTCTTCTAGCGGTTCCTATTTCCTACTGGATTCTAGATTATCACAGCGAGTCTATTAAAGTGTGAATGAAGCCGGATTGAACGCTGTCGCCAATTGTTATAAACCGCAATTGAAATTTGAATGTGTCTGGTACAAAGAGAAAGAGACTTAGGAAGGGTACTTATCGTATGCTTAGCGACGGGAGAATTACATCTTTTCCTTCCTAGAGCTAGCTCTGGGCAAAATTCTGCGAAAATTTATCTGGTAATTTTTTTGTGCTGATAATGAGGATTGTACAGATATTGGTGGTTACCCTGCTACTAGAGATATGACTCTACCATGTAAACGATCCTCATTATCTCCATGATGCATCAACTACCCGCAATTCTCCTGTCGCAGATATTGGGGAATAGATTGCAACCTTCAGACTTCGCGTACAGAGCCATCCGCTTCGTGGGTAGGGCAACAGAAGTATCCTGGTACTCCCCATACTCTTTGTAGAAGGGAAGCCTTGTATGATCTGACAACACCAGTTTTCCCACTGCGTCAAGCGCAATTAAGACTGCAGATGTCAGAGATCTCGAAAGGAAAAAGCGTACACGTAAAAAATGACAGTGACGAACATGATAACATGAAAGGGCATAACCAGTCGAACAGTGACGAAGAATCTATTTAATTAGCCAATGTGTAGAAGAAACATAAATTATTATAATACCGAAATCAGATTATGAAAATGATTACAAATTATTGTTGGCAAGGAATGATAGAATTTCCTTAGCAATAACCTCAGTGTGGCTTTCAACTGCAAAATGACCTGCGTCCAGAAGCTTGATAACAGCATTTGGTAGATCTTTCTTGTAGGCTTCAGCACCTGGGGGGATGAAGAACTTATCGTTTTTACCCCAGATTGCAAGAAGAGGAACTTGAGACTTGCGAAAGTATTCATGAAAATGCTCATACTCAGTGATGTTGTTCTGGTAATCATTGAATAGATCAAGCTGGATTTCCTTATTTCCTGGACGCTCCATTAGTGCGTAATCCAGGTAGTAAGATTCTGGAGCCACTTTTGAAAGGTCTGGAGTACCATCTTCATACTGAAATTTAGTTGCTTCTAAAGTCAGCAGCGCTTCTTGGACTTTCTCTCTTGCTTCCGGTGAGTTCTTGCTCTCCCATAGCTCTTGGATAGGACCCCACACGCCTCCAAAACCCTCCACATAGGCATTGCCGTTTTGGCTGACAATTGCGCTCACCAACTCAGGACGACGAGTAGCAAGTCGCAAGGCAGTTGGAGCACCGTAATCAAAGATATATATAATCAATTTGGATATTGAAAGTACGTCGAGAAACTCCTCGACAACCTTGCTCAGATTTTCAAAGACATATTTGAAGTCGGCAGGGGATTCTGTGAATCCAAAGCCAGGTAGATCTGGAGCAATGACACGATACTTTGTGGCAAGAAAGGGAATAAGGTCTCTGTACTGGAAAGAAGAGGAAGGGAAGCCATGAAGAAGAAGAAAGACTGGAGCATCGCCAGAAGGGCTCTGTTCACGGTAGAACACATTCACACCAGATTTTGGGAGTGAGACTGTTTTGATCTGAGTGAGATTGGTCATTATAAAGCTTTGAAGATTAATTGAGTAATTTGCAGAACATCTCCCCAGATGGATATTCGTCTCCTATTTATGGTCTTGTACTAAATACTAGAGTCCTCAGCCATTTGTAATTCTGTTGATTAGTAACTCTGTCCATGTGTCAATGTCGTCATTCACGCGGGGAAGGGGGCCACAAAGGGAGGTGATACTGCTGGCGCGGTCGAGATATGGTATTTGTCAGGCAGGTGTACTTACAACAACTCTAACGGGCTCTTGCAAGGGCTCCTACTAACCTTATTAAGAAAGTTACTAATCGTTACGGCAAGCCGGAATGATTAACAGGGTGATTGATTAACTAATTAATGCCGGTGGTGATTAAAAAGGTAATATTGATACTAGTCGAACACCAGTAATACAGTTGTGAAGTGGGTTCGTTGTTCTTTGATAGCAAACTCTGAACTGCTGTGCGACCGTCATTTTTTAGAAGTATGTTAGAGATAATAGTGAGTGCAGATCGATGATATACGGTTTTCGCCACAATCCCTTAGGTCAGACACGATGATACTGCAACAGTGCCTTTCCTTATTCCGAAACATATAAGAACTGTTGAACTTCATTGTCCACTATCTCCACAACCTGCTGATCAACACCGAAGCTAATCTGTTCTTCCTTGAGGGTAAGGCTCTCTTAGAATATTTCTTCAATCTCTGCTGCATCAACGAGGCGGCTTCGAATCCTGATTCTTTCTTGATGATAAGCTGTTTCAGCAAAAGCTGATCCTACTAGACCCTTTTAGATTCTTCTAAAGAACTGATGAGGAATCTCTCAAAGCCCTAATTCCATCAGACTCTATTCATATTGTCGCAGTGCCGCCCTTGATTCAACTGCTTTTCCAATAGCGAAAGCTTATTGAGCTTATGTTCCACCTTGGAGAGCCATGAGCGTTAGATCTATTTCCTTGAATGAGCAACATTCCAAATGGTCAAATGTGGTACTGGACAAGCAAATTGATAGCGCTTGTCTTGGTTTCCCCTTACTAACTTACGTTTTCTGTTCCAATTGTGCCACAGCTATGTCACTAACTATTTTTTTTTACTTTATGCACCTTCTTGAAAAATTGTCAGATGTATACTTCTTCCTGAAGGATGAAGATCCTTGGATTTCGAGATAGCCCTGAGCCTCCTACTTACTTTAACTCCATTAATCCGCTCTCACAGTCATCAACGAAAGAAAAGGTTGGGACTTGGTGGGCTCTCAGTCAATTCATTCTCTTTAGAAAATACCATTCATACAAAGTCCATTTGGAATCATACCAAAAATAACGAGTACCTAGATACGATGAAAAAAATTCTCACCAGCTGGAAAAGGGTCTGGCCAATGCTGCATGTCAGCTTTGTCTCAAGGAGGCTTAAATAATAACCTTTATGCCATTAATCATACATGAAAATGAGAAACATCCTGTATATGTCAGTCTTCTAATACACAATGACAGGAGCAGTAACTCCAGAGATGAAGGAACCTCCTTTACACATGTGAAGCGTGATGCGGATAAAGAAAGTTATAGAGGTCTCACTGTGAGTCGCCAGAAGATTTTGAAAATATTGGATAGCGACGGAACTTTTCTGTAAGTTTTTGCAACCGATTCCTCTCAGGTAAACTGGAGTGCTTCGAACTTAACGATTCATAATCCCCTTTTTCCTTGGAATCATCTGATGAATAGTCAACAGCATTTGAAGAACGAGGAATGACCCTTTGACGAACATCAGCCAATATCATTTCATCTGCACTCAGAGGGGACACACCTCGAGCTGAACGGAGCCTGGTATCCAGCGGGCCATGTTTGGACATTTTTCTGAGGGTTGGCGGCCCATCTTCATCAGTTGGCGTTCCGAAAAGAAAGTAATTTTCATCAACTTCAGAGTTGGCAATATCGCTGATGTAGCTATCACGTTTCAAGCGACTGACATGACGGACGAATAGAAAATATGCGTCTATTAGTAGCTCCTTGATAGCATTCATAGAATGAATGATAATGCTGTCACAAGGAAGAGCGTCGTTTTCAAAATACCAGTGCAAAACGGATCGCATGTCGTGCGGAATGTTGATCTCTTTCAAAGAGTACGTAGAGATGAAGTTTGTGTAGATGTAATGCCATAGATACTTCCTCACTGTATCATCTGTTGTTATCAAATATTTATTAGCACTAATGAGGAACTCTAGGTTCTCAGAAGAGTGTATCTTTTTGAGGAAGTCTGCAAATGCGACTCGTGAAAAGGGAGATGCACTCTTACCACTAAGGATGCTCTCGAAGCTTGGATCAGAAGTATTTGCCGAGTTGTCACCTGGTTTAGGGTAGAGTGGAGTCTGCAAGACATATTCTGGTTCATCGACGTCGTCAATGGCGAATATGATCGGCTCTGTAGTAGGTGATGTCGGAAGTGAATTCAGATGTGACATGAGAAGTTTCTATGTGCTGCTATAATGAGAAAGTCTTAAGATGGCTCTTTTACAACACTTGGCTTTGAAGCTTTCCTCTTTTGCTCTCCTCATATTGGAAATGTGGAAGTTAGAGAAAGGCTCGGGCCTTTTAACTGTCATTATTCCTCTAGTGTTTGTGGGGTGTTTAAAGAAGCTTAAAATTTAAAACATCGCCCCCATGACATAATTGATAATGGTAACATTTCTGTGTTAAGAGACACATGGGGCAAATCAAGAATTCCCCAGAAGAAAATATATGCCTATAACGAGAGATGTAGAGAATAACATGTCTTCTATAGCCATTAAGGCATACACAGTACACTTGTATTCACTATTAAATAAACCGCTTCCGAGTATGATAATAAGTTACGAATGTCGATCGGTAGAGAAGGATCCTCGCCTTATTGCCAGATGTCTGTTCGCTAGAAGAAAGAGAATTTCATCATGGTGAATTGCAACTTCTCTGCCACTTTCCTTTTTAAGCGGAGACTAATATATTTCCATCTGGGGTTTTATACTGGTATTGTAGTATTTTTGATGATTTTCTCTGTGCTTTCCTAGCGAAACGGTACACATAAAACCTCCGAAGAAAAGAGAAGAGAGAGTTGGTGAGTAACCAGGAATACGTTTTCCGCTTTTTCATATAGGGGAATTTCCGCAAAGAAATAGTCCCAATGGACTCCAAAGATCGAAAAAGAATGGCAGTTCAAACACAGATGATCAGACCTTCCTACCTGTTTGCTAGTTCCTCATTTATCGAACAACGGCTCTGAATGTTTCCATTGCGACTTATGTTTAGGGGCTATCTTTCTTGATGCATATCAGATATTAATTTGAGAACACCCGAAGATGGTATGTATGTATATATCAGCCACTGCTGGTTATTGTATCATCATGACATATGCAGTACTCAACTCAACCAACGGAGTTGCCCTTGACTACCCCACATCAGGTTAGAGGGCATTTTTCTTGACTACGGTTTCTTACTTTATGTAGCATTAGCGCATTAAATCGTATTGAGCAATCTCAGTCGTAGTAGCAAAAATAGTTGAATATCATTAGCAAATAGAACAAAAAAGAGCTTAGTCACTCTCTCCTGAAGCAATTACCCAATGCTGTTTAACAGAGAGAAAAAAATAATGTCTCACAGAGCTGGCTATCCACATTCGCGAGGTCATCAGCAATCTGACACCCAGAATGAATATGATTCATCTCTAGATTGGACTTAGGGAAACCCTCCGTTGTATTCTGATATATCCAATGATGAGCATCAATGATACACCCACTACTCGTCTTCGAACACTATCCACCGACAACAGCAGAACCAGGTGTCTCGACATCCTGATTTTATTCGATATATGCTCCAAACTCTATTAGATTTTTTGGGGTTAATAATTAATTATTTGTTAAATTATGCGGTATTTTACAGAAAATAGGTATATTTATCTCTAGGATGATTTTCACTATAAGACCCTTTTCGAACAATATGAAATGGTTTCAAATGACGGAGAATAACTCTAGCTAAGTACAATCATTTGCTTCTTGAAGCCTATGTAATCATGAGATACGTCCGATATATATATATATATATATGGAGAGAGAGAGCAATTTTCTTGTCAAGCATCTCTCAAAATCAATCAAGCTGCTAGATAAGTGTAAACAGGACATCAGAGAAGTTCACAAGAACGGCAGGCCAGCACTCGGGGAACTCCTATTTCGTGACAGTGAAGAAAGAAAACTGCAACTCAATCTCCTATGTGCCATAAGATGTTATGCGAAATAGCCTATACTAAATCCTGTAAAGTCTTCGCAGCAGTTTTTCGGGACCGTGCGTAACCATTACGCTCTTGTGATGAATCGAATGAATCTTTGATGAACTCATTGAAATTTCTGACCCCGAATATTTGAAGAATGGGCTTGAGGAGAGAAAGAAAATCAGCGTCATCAAGGATTTCAGTAAGATATTTGTCTGATTGATATGACTAGACTTATTTCGTTTTTTGTATGCTTTTTTGTTAAACGTTTTTTATGTTTATATGTTGCGGTTTCTTTATTATATGTTGTGAATGCTTAAGAAAGCCAACCCATTAACAGTGGTCGCCTCAAGCCCCAGAAGTGTTCGATAAATGAGATGAACTACTATGTGGCCCGTCACAACGTAAGCAAGATTGTTTGCTAATTTGTGGTCAGGCTATTTTCTGGGACATTTCTGGTAGTTCTCCAAGTCGCAATCGACTTCACTCAAGCTTGGAGGCCAAGTTTCAAAGGCTACAGGTATGTAAGAGTGGAACCTAGGTAGTAGGTGAGAGGCCAAACTGAGTGTCATCAAAAACCAAAAAAACCCCAAAAGCAATAACCGCACCCAAGCATCGACTTGCCACAACGTACCTCTTTTAAATTGCATGGAGTGTGCCATCTTATCCAATAAATCATTATTTCGACTTTTCTCCTAGTCAAGAAGGAACATCCACAATTCCTGAAGGAAAAAATCTCCAACTTAGGATACCGGCGAATAGTAGGAATGATGGAATTCAACTGGAATCGTCTTCCAACTGTTATCTCGAGACTCTCAAGATTCTCAGCCCTGATCAGCGGAACCTGTACAGGGCAAAAGCTCAGGAAAACCACTAGCTCCTTTAAAGAAGGAAACACCCTTCCTACATCTGTTGCCTCGTGATCACATCGCAAACAAAGCTTTGTTAATCGATGAAGATCAATCTTGTGCAGAAGTTGAAAGAAGTAACCTAGTTCAAGCTCCCTGATATCTCGAAGAAAAATGAAATCCTGTTCTCGATATTGTAGAACGTTTCGAGTATCACCAGCTGCAGGATGATAGTATGACCATGTTACCTTGTTCAGTAGGGGGACATTAAAGTTCATTGGTGGCAGTGATTCCTTATCACCAATCGCAAGCTTTAGTTCATTCAAATTTGGAGCATCAAATCCTTTAATGCTGAAGGAAAGGTTTCTAGATGCAGAGGAAAAATTGGCAAAGCTTCCCATGAATTTCACATTTTGAAGATCCAAGCCTCCAGCGCATCCGAATTCTTGAGTGTTTATTGCTCTATTTTCCAACTTCACTGCATCACCCCATGCATGAAATGCATCCATATTACCGCCTTCTAGGTCAATATTATCAATCATTTCATCAGCATAATCCATCAACTCCAGGTCGCCAATTTTCTGAATCTGTAGCTCTTTGCCGCCTTTAAAACCACACCTTTGTATTTTTAGGTACTCAATGTTCTTAAACGATATGCGGCCAAGGTCAATGTTACCATCATTAAGTCCAACAAATTCAGAATCCCTTATGACAATTTTGGAAGTGTCTGGTAATGAGTTGATGAGTCTGAAGATCTTGTTCCTTTTGCCGTTTATGAATTCATAGTGAAACGGTGACATTCCAATCTGCGAAATAGTAATGTGATTTATAGAGTCTGAGAGTGCCTCACACATCTCTGAGATTAGCGTGCCGTTCAGTAATTCCATTCCAACAATATCAACAATGTTGATCAATGAACGGTTTTGATTCAGATCAAGCACAGACATTGATCTCATGCCTTTGGGATCCCTTGGTGATGCCACATTGGGTCCATAAGCATATTGCACAACCCCTTCAAGTGGAATATTGACCAATTCCGAGAAGGACTCCAACCCCACACGGTCAAGATGTGTCATTATCTCTATGATAAGTTCCGTTGGTAAGCCTAGGAGACCTATGGGGCACCTCTGCCGCGTCGTTAAGCATTTCTTATGGGACATAGTGCTTTGAAATCTCACGTAGAGAAGAGGAATATCTTATGTTCGAACTTTCTTAAAATTATGCGCATGAGAACAATTAGGACTGCTCCAAAAAGGCCGAGACAAGACCATAATACTGTTGTACCTGTCTTCAGCACAGCTGGCCTCCACCTACTAACTGGTTATAATGATCTCGGTGCCATCTGGATGGCGGAACTGGACGAGAGATACATCAATATTGAAAGGGAATCGATAACCAAGAAAGGGTGCGATGCGACAAACCGGCAACAACCCGCGCTAGACTTTCGTAACACATAAAAGTGGTTTGCGCAGCACAATAAGCGCTGCGTTTGTGTCATAGCGAACAACTTCAAAACTGTCTCATCACAAAAATGTTATTACATTGAAGTCTGCTGCAGGATGCTAGGTAGCTAGCATACGACAAGTCTCAATATTGCAATTCTCTAGAATTGAAATTTCACCATGAATGAAGAATCATTGAGAGGACTCAGAACGAAGATGAACGACATTCTCCATGCTGCTGAAAGGATCGCTATGATGAATCCCCAACTCGAGGAACAGGACAAGATTTTCCTTTCGGGACTTGGCCTGAGCTCTCAAAGTAATTTGGAAAGGATCACAGAAATTCAGGGACGAGTTTGTGCACCTCTCGAAACTGAATGGTACAGATGGGCGTGGTCTAAGGTGAAGAACTTTCCTGGTCTGATCTTCTATCGAGTTACTCAACTGCATTCCTCAAGTTGTATTCGTGCAACCCAAGTTATACCTTATCCCAATACAATGTCACAGGTGGAATTCTATACGCTCCTTTTGGCTTTATGTCTGTTGTTCTATACCTCATGTGCCGGCATCGCTGCGTTCTACAACTTCTTCCCTGAATCTTCAGAGGCCGCTATCACCACCATCTCCACCATCTCCACAGCCACAAATTTCACCAATACTATTCCCCGTACAGAACCATGTCATATTGCAGATGTAGTACATCCCAAGGAAATCTCGAGTATCATTGCAATTGGTTTACTGGTTTTGATTACCACCTTCGTTCTACTTTTACTCTTTTTAAAATTCGTTATATTGCTTCCTTGGAGCATTCACTACAGCTCTTGGTTGGCGATGTATTTGTTCATCGAGGCACCAATACTGGAGCATACTGAAGTACAGCAAGAAGAATGAATTTCTCCCGTCGTTGTGATGAACCCATTGACTAACTCCAAACGAGAATTTTGGGAACTGTATACTAAGAAAGACCACAATACATCTAATTATCGCTTAAGGATTAATCCATAGCAGCAAGCCAGCAAACCAGCAGCTACTAGTTGCTAGGGAAGGTCTGTATTCAATTCGTATTAGACCAGAATCGAATAAGAGTTTGGACCCCCTGAATTTATTCGAAATATCTATTGATGCATTTCTTGATAGTCTAAGGAGCTATGACCTTCAAAGTTGTTTTAATGAATTTCTGGCGGCTGCTTTTATTCAATTATTCTTCATCTAAATTATATAATGAAGAAAACAGGAATGCTTATGTGTAGGATAATTATTATCAGAAGGCGACTCTCGAACAATTTGAGACAATTTCGAATAATATAGAATAGCTAAGCAAAAGTATAGGCATTTGCCTTCTTGAGGCAATAATGAGTGTTAATGATATAGATCCACATATTGCCACTATCTGTAGAGTAGTTACAATTGAAATGGTTTTGGTGTAAGAGTTGTATATATATAGTCCCTGTTTTCGAAAATGACATATTTCTTTCGATGTCTTGGGAAGTCGCTGCGGAGCAATGACGAGGAAATCCATATGTAATAGACGCTCATAGAAGCTTCTCAGGTGTTGATATAAGTCTTTTGTCTGTTAAAAATGCGCTTTTTAATAATCTAGCAGCTATAAACGCAGATAACGCTGGCACATCAACAGCTTTCAAATGAGTCGTCAACGGAGATTCAGGATTTTTCCAACACTAGGTGGATAATTTGGTGAAACATTGTCATCAAGGACATTCTACATAGTCAGTCATAACGAAGTTTATCACAGAATATGTCTGTTCACTTGTGAGCCAGCGTGGCGACATCTTCAGCATAGATATAGACAACTTTATCAGTATAAACTTCCTTAGAGGCCTTCAAGCATGCGAGGGCAACCTCTTCGCCAAACACAGGGGAGAGCAAGAACTTAGCAACAGGGGTACCATGGATCCAACCACCGATTTTAACAGCAGCATTGTTCAAGAAGCCCTTGTCTTCTGCTCTTTCCCCGAGAAGCGTACCTGGTTTAACGATCGTAGTCTGCTCGAAACCCAGCTTGATCACATCCTCCTCTAATTCACCTTTCATCTTGGGATAAGGGAAAAAAGAGGTATCAGATGAACCGATGGATGATATGAGGACGTATTTCTTGAACCTCTTCTCCTTTGCAGCCTTAGCCAATTTCAAATTTAAGTCATGGTCAATCTTGTACTGATTTGCAAACCCCCAGCTTCGGCCTAGTTCTACCCAACCCTGAGAACACATCCAATTCATCCCCATCGAGATCTTTGATTTTATCGACCCATTGGGTAGTGTCCTTTTCTGTAGTTACTGTGATCTTATTAGATTCAGAGTTGGCAGGAGTGGATCCGCTAAGTGAGTACACCTTATTGAAATATTCAGGGGAATGCTTCAGAATGAAGCTACCACAGAAGCCTGTGGAGCCGACGATGAAGGCAGACTTACTGGTTAATATTGGAATAAATAAGGATGCTTTCGTTTTGAATTCGTCTGTGGTGTCGGACTGAACTTTCTATTCGGCGATTACATTGAGACCTTATTAAAAACACTGATGACCGGATTCTGTGGACCGCTTTGTGATCCACGATCCGTGATGATTCAAGGATCTGACCTTTTAGTCGTATACCATCAAAGATAGCCATTGCGATCTTTCATCAACTGGGAATCGAACTCCTCAAGATTTCCAAGACTGCCAGATTGGTAAGAATGTTTTACTCCATACCATCGTGATGCATATGACAAAGCATTTAAATGTGGCAAAGACGTTAATAGTGAGCGCGACCATAACCTGTATCGGAAGCACATAGTCTTCCATACGAGAGGATAGGTTTAGACCAAAGTGTGTGTTCTGTAAAAACAATGGCGATAGACATTTAACGGAATGAAATCAAAATCAAGAGCAGAAGGACTTTCTAACGCAACTTCTTGAAACGACGGATGGAATGCTCCTAAACTGTTTGAGAATCCATGACAGCGTGTGTTGTGACCAGTCGACGATCCATCCAGGATGGTAAACTTTTTGACTACTGGTATACTTTCTTCCCGACTGACATCAATGCAAGGAGAAGCTAGCATAAGTTTAGCACCAATCTCTCGAAGGCTAAGGTTGATGTGTTTCAAAACTCCTCAAATTAGGAAAAAGAATCCAGAACATTTGAGGAAGATTTTTGCGACTTTGTTGAAGATACCAATGAAGACGTAGAATCTTTTCCAGCACATAGAGCGTCAAGTTGATTTCACACTGGCATTGGTTTGAAAAACAACGGAAATCAACTCTGGCAAGCAAAATTGCACCAAGTCGTGGTGAGGAACCCAATGCGCCCAACTAATCCTTGATTTTTCGCAGATTGATTTGAGGGAACCATTTAACGGCTGCTTGAAAAGAAGAAATCAGACTAGTAGTTCAGATTCAGAATTAAATTCTGTGGCATCATGAACGAAGGTTCAGCGAAATCTTTTTTTAATTATGAAACGTCGATGAAGTGGTAACTTTCTGAACGGGAAAAGTGAACCGCTTTTTGACACGTGCATCACAAAAATCTTCCGCTTGCCTGGTACCGGACATTAAGGCGGGTTTGTTGCATATCGCGATTCTCCAAGTCCTGCCAACGGAGTGCCAAGGAAAGTCCAAGTCGTTTGCCATTAAGCCTCGCATTATCACGTCTTTATCACTTATACCGCTCCCGATACAGGCTGAACATCTTAATCAGCGTGATTGTTTAGATCAATGTTATCGTTATCGAAAGACAAATTCTTCGTAAGTACATCGAGCACTGCAGAACATCGGAGTGTCGGTCCAAGCGACAGGCTTCCATGGGACGTTGTGATCTGTACTTTGAACGCAGGCTGAGATAATGGACAGAATTCCACTCTATCTGGGCGCTCCGTTGCGCATTTTACTGCACGAGTACGATGCATGCAGAATGTTTACGGGGCTTGGGCTTCCGAATTAGTTACGAACTTTATAGATATGTGTATTTCCAATAATTTCAAAAGTCACCGTCTGCTGAAGCAATTACCTGTTTAAGAGAGAGAAAGAATAATGTCTCACAGAGCTGGCTATCCACATTCGCGAGGTCATCAGCAATCTGAAACCCAGCATGAATATGATTCATCTCTCGATTGGACTCAGGGAAACCCTCCGTCGTATTCTGATATATCAAGTGATGAGCATCAACGATACATCCAGTACTCGTCTTTTTCGAACACTGTCCACCAACAACAACAGAACCAGAGCTCTTTGCAAAGTGAATTGGAGGAAGATGGCAATCCCCATGGTTCGATCTACGCCCACAATAAAGATCGATTTAACAGCCCTTTTGCTCGTAACGATTCATGGTCACCGACTCAAGTGGACTACCAAATGCGTCAGCTGCCAAAGATTGATTTTATGTTGAAGGTCAAGGCAAGACTGAGTCGTCGAGCTGGTAACCCATTCGATCCAGAGCCGATAAGTTTTGCACGCCCCGTGCCTCGTTCGGCTCCCCAAGCTAGTGCACATGGGTTTCGCCCTATCATCCTTCGACCTGAAGGTAAGTCTGGATTCATCGGCGGTGGTTTCAAACCAAATTACTTTGGTCCTTTACTTGCTTCACACGATGTTAGTGCTGCCGATTTTGCTCGATTTCTAGAGGATATCTTTACTGCAGGTAAAGTAAGTGGAGTGGGTCACATAGTAGCGAACGCTGCTCCCATAGCAGTGCATGCAGGCCTTACAGGATTTCTTATTACGAAAGCTATTACCAAGGCTCTTGCACGCAGGAACGAACCACTAGTAGTTGAGACCATCGAAACTTGGCAAGAGCGGTTCTTTGGCCCTCGTGGGTTAGACGTATATGCCGTTCAGGAAGGAGAGCGTGCTACCGCTGGCTATATAGGCCTCACACCTGGACCTCTCTCATTAGAGGTGTGTCAAATGATAAATGGAAAACTTGAGTCAAGTGGAAACTCCATGCAAAACGGTCAGGAATCAGATACTCTAGATTCAGACACATCTCATGACTCACAGGGACATAAGCTATCCAGGGAGGAACGCAAAGAGCGCCGCAGACAAGAGAAGAAACAGAAGAAAGAGAGGAAGGAAAGAAAAAAGCAAGAAAAGAAAGAACAGAAGGAAAGGAAGGAAAAAGAAAAGAAACAGAGAGACAAACATAAGGGCCCATTCCTAGTCATTGCACCTCTCAACTCTAGTTTTCTTCCTGCAAACAGAAGATATGGATGTTAACACTTGAAGTTTCGTAGCATTTCATCCGGTTGCAACACGCAAGGTATTCTGACAGTTAACAATTTTCCTTGTACCTGGGTCTGTAAGGACCAATGATTCCGACATAAGATTCAACTTCGCGATTTTAGAATGTTTCCTCTTCAGCCCATCGATGCGGACAAGTCGATTCCTCTGGGGATGAGACTGTAAGACCTTAATGTTTGTTCAAGATTTGAATTGAATGTTGGATTGAAGCACTCTAAGTTTTTTTTTAACTGATGCCAATAACTGATGCCAATAACTGATGCCAATAAACAATGGACATTCTACAATTTAGTATCCTCTGTCTAATGAAATCGCATATGAAGCTCTAGTTCTCAATCATTTCTCTGCGCATATAATGCTAAAATTTTTCTGTGTCCAGGCGAGTCCAGCTCTGCACCAATAACAACAGTACAGAGATTCATGATAACTTCAAGTACATGATGCATTCTAGACAATCTAGACGCTTCTGTACACAAAAACTAAACTCTAAGATAACAGAAAGATCCGTCTGGAGCTCCTAAAAGGTGCTTTGAGGTGCTTCGTTGCGTTCCTTGGCGTTGAAAAGAATATCAAAATCATGTACAACAATTTTGAAAGCACTATACATTCAATTTTATTTGAGAAAACTTCTCAAAAATCACTTACATGATTCACCCGATGAATTGCCTTAACACCCTTCACTACCTGCAGACGCAAGATAATACTAACTTGTACAGATCGTTGTATGGCGGATCACGGATAATTTTCTAGACCCTTGCTCAACTCCAAAATGATGTGAAGAAAAAGCCATTTGAATCTATCGACCAAAATCTGAAATCGTCCATTATACACTTCATTACGTATAATGATCAGTTTCGTCTTTTATTGAACGCCCATCAGAAATTGAGTTGATATAGAAGGAGGGCTACTGTTCGAACCAGCGGTTAGAAGTGGGAAGAAACTATTGGAACAATGATTAAATCTAGTACACCAAAACTGATCATTTAACTATAGAAGTTTTAAAACTCTCCTCAGAATACAATTCCATCAAGAGCCGAATATAAGAAGTTGAAGTCGTGTAACTCATCCCATGTGGTCAAGATCGACTAACAGAGTGTGAAGAATAATTCTGGATTATTGTATGAATTACAAGCGGAACCTTAGTGCCACGCAGTTTAACTTGTATGATGCTATTGGCCTTTGTAATTTCAGCGCGCATTAATCACTGATCAACAATCATACCACTGGAACCAATGATAGCAACGTGATTAGTTAGCTTTCGCACATAAGTGTGATTCAAAACCAATATGTATACTTTGACTCCCTGTTGTCTAGTCCTTTGTGTTATCTCTGGGACACCACTTCCGATATTCCCCGACATCAAAGAGCTCCTTCGGGCACAATTTCACTAGCTCATCTCTCTCTGGGATACTTCCACTTCCATAACCTGCTACAAATCTTCAATTCCAACTTCTCGGGCTATCTTCGATGTTCATTGTTTACCCTCTTGAAGCTCAAGATGACACGCGTCAGGTATAAATATTTGGCACATCCCAGAACGCGAAGAGCAGTTGTTTGGTGCACATCAATACACTTTCAGCGTCTCGATGGATTGTTCTGTCCACCATCCTAATTTCTCTGCCCCTTACTCACACTCACCCTTCGTTTCAGAGAATCTAGAAGTATGAACAGTGAGATTGACCCCGAGAGTATGAACCATCACTGGCCGAAGTTCAGTAAAAAGTACTTGACCAAGGCGTTTTGTCGTTTGAGTCTTGTGGTACTTGTCGTCCTCTGCTTCATGGGCTTATTCGCAATTATGGCTTCAGAATCAAGCTCCCAAAATGCTACCGATATCACCGTTCCTACTGGGCTGAAGGACTTGCTGACCAATACCCTGAATGATACAGAGTTCTCTAAGAGGCTGCCCGACGTTTGGAAAGTGACTCTTGGAGCAGCTGGAACGGTCGGTTTTGGATTACTGGCTGCTGGCTTCTTTATCGGGCCACTAACCACTGGTGTCAGCTCATGGGCGGATTATATTGCTGGTACCGTTTTAGCATGCACAGCTGCCACTGGAGCAACATATGGATACAGCGCATGGCACTGAGGTGGGCCGTGTGGCAGACATGGGAAGGTGGACTTCTCAGTGCCCAAACCTAACCGGGAAATGGATGAAGAAGATGGAAGGCACCTTCCCCCTCCCGATTCTCTAAAAGACTTTGCGTAAGGTGTGTCAACTGTTTAGCAGTATTCTTGACTATCCTATAATTAGTTTGGCCCCTGTACCAAGGACCATGTCGTAAAGAAGAATGGTCATGTTTGGTCCACCATTAAAGTACCCTTTCGCAACAAGATTAGGCTGGCTTCGCGCCGTAAGATCATTGCCTGACTCCAATTCCCGAATACATAACTGCGCCTTTATCGACGGATTCTAAGAAGATCCAAAGCTGCACGAAAAGTCACTCATTCTGAGAAGTCTCGAGGAACTTTATGGATTTACCAGTCATTATCAGAAATGATAACAAGTAACAAACTCCCCCTGAAGTTCTTACTTGACAGCAAGGTACATGATTGTCACTTTTAGTTATTCTTAGTACTCTATATTGTAATTCATGCTTTAAATTGTAAGGCATACGCCCAAGCTTCACATATGAGATAAGCTACGAGGAAATCACTTTGAAGTCGCAGTAGTAGGTTGCGTGGTAGGTTTGTTCCCGCGTTTTGGAATGGGAGCTGGCTATGTATTAAAGGCAAATTTGTTAACTACCTTATCAGCCACCGTTGTGTTGGTTCCAGTTGCTGGTAAAGCAGGAATTGGGTGTTAGAGGCCTCACAAGTGTTTAGGTTATCAGGACATTTATTGTTGGTCTGCAGAAAATCCTATTTGGGATTATGACTAGAGAACAGTAATCACTGGAAATTTAAAGAGAGGTTATTACATTCAAGTCCTGAAGCTCAAGGGTACGAATTCGTGTGCACAACATTACAGACGTGTACAATGAGATGCACTTGCACAGCATGAAATATGCACCTAGTAGTAACCACGTCATTTGGCATATATCTAAAATATCGAACAGTGCAATTTCCCATGAAGACGGCATATTTGGCTCCATTAGCTAGATGCATTTTGGCAACTTCTCAGTTGTCGCAGATGTAGGACGAATCGCCATTGCTAGATCCCTATCTGATTCTTGCTATGCAGACGACGTTTCTTCATTATATACTTACACAACCAAAATCAAAAGATAGGATGGAGGTAAATTTGTGACATATACCGATTGGGGAACAGATGACGGCTACGACCACGATTATCTGAAATGGAATTATGAATATGTAACTACACACTCTTATTCACACTGGCTAAGCGGATTCACAACAACCGGGGTAAAAGACAGCACAGACTCCCAGTGTCGGAGCAGGAGTAGGTATTGCAGATAGCAGTAGGTTGTAGCCAGCGATTAATATGAGAACTCTAATGGAGGGGTCGAGGGTGAATGTTATGACGGTTGGGGACGTCGAAAGAACACCACACTTGAAAGTCATACGCTTGTCTATCTGTGTACCACCAGTGGTCTATCATGAGTAGGAAAACTACCGGAGAATACTCTCTAGCGAAGTAAAGATAGCAAGCATAGACCAATTTGTCGAGTACCCTCTATTTTGTTTGTATGGATCACGATACTACAATAAGAACTAGTGCTAGACACATATCGGTTGACTTATGATGATTTTGAGCGAATTTAAACCATTTGAACATAAGGCATATATTGGTTCTTAATTTATTGTGTTCTGCAAAATAGGAGAAGCGTAATGACCCTGTAATTCGTTGAGAAATCATTCTGAAAACATGACAATGACAAGAACTCTGAACAAGCTGCTTTCCTTTTAAATTCATTCCAACACATCCCTTGGAACTCTAGTTATGGATGAACAGATGGGAATTCCAAATAATCCAGAAATTTCAGTTGTATCTCTCTACAGTGACACGGTACATTGACTATGCAGAATTTGGGGTTTCTTCAAATTTGTGAATTGATAAAATCCAGACCTTGTTTAACTCTAGGATCACAGATGATGACATGGGCGAACGCATATGATTTCTTTCAAAGAAGAAAAGTCCTCTGGCAATGGCCAATCATATTTGCATAACATTCAGGTGCTCCGTATTCGTGCTCTTTTTTCTCAGTATCCACAGTCTTTAGTCATTATCTACCAATATGAACTACATTATACTCATAAAGTCATTTTAAAATAAAAAAAACCAGTCCTATCTCACCTAAACATACTTAGCAAACCACTCAAGCATATGATGTGGTTCTTTACCCAAAAAATTGTAGCCTTCGAATCTTTGATCAGTGTCCTGAATCCAATAGAGCTCCTTCTCCTCAGATCCCAAGCTATCATAAATTTTTTGAACATCATCGACATTGGTCAAAAAATCCTTTTGAACCTGGAGAATTTTGGTAGGAATTGTACATGCAGATGCAGAATCTCCTGGTCTGAAATCCTCTAGTTTACAACTTGAGCCTTCGAGAATCTTCTGATCAATTTCCTTGAAAGCAGTTTCATAGTCCAAGTTGCTTCTTTCAATGAACTTGTCCACAAAGCATTTCATGGTGATTGGTTGGAGTGCGACCATAGCCTTGATATCGTCAAAGTACTTTGGGTACTTCTTCATGGCGACCAAAGTGGAATTTGCCCCCAAACAAATGGAAAGCAAAACCATATCCATGTTCTTTGTTTCCACACGAGAGTTTGCGTATTCAATTGAGCCAGCAACGTCTCTCGCCTCAAAATTTCCAAAAGTAATGGTACGGCCATTCGAGTCTTCGGAGAGACCATGATTTCTTAAGTCATATGCCAGGATGTTGAAACCTGCGTCGTGAAGCGCCTTGTAGTGAGGCAAGAAGTTGACTTCAAAACCGCCAAAGCCTCCATACTGTGGTAAATGTCCAGCAAAGCCATATCTGTTACCTGGCATAAAGTGGTTACAAATAACCAACTTGTTAGACTTAATTTGGGATGGAATATACCATCCTTCAAGGTTGACACCATCCAATGCTGGAAAGAAAACTTCTTCGTAAGGCATCCCATACTCATCAGGACGTCTCATGATTGGAGTTCTCATTGAGTTGAGAATGAAGTGGACAGTCTCATCAAATGCTCTCTGTTGTTCTTCAGTGTTTGTCATTTTGCTCTATCGTTATGAGTACTGTAATGTTGGTCATACCTTGTGCAAATCAGTTCTTTATATCCTTGAATCCAGACTAAAATAAAAGTGTGATAAATATTTATGTCTTAATTCTTTCAGTTACCATGCTTGCTTCCACTTTCTGGCCGTCCTTTAATTCCTCTCCAGCGGAATTAACGAGAAGAGGGATTAAGGGACGGCATTGTCGTGAGATTGCTGTGAAAGGGGCTCACTTCTCTTTGTCAAAAAAAACATGGCTCGGATTTAGCGGAAGAATAACAGTGCTGTTTAATGGGCTCTCTGTTGCTTACCTTGATTGTACTTTTTGATGTTCTGCGACAGTAGTCTGCGTTATGATGACCACTCACAGTAAAAAACAAAGATTTGAATGTAGCAGAGCTCGAACTGGACTGAATGTGCTTGGTTTTTGGAATAGATCTGTCCTAACTCTCGTGTAGAAAAAACTGCCGTAGGAAGTCAACACCGGAGCATACAGTGGCAAAAATTTGACTACTGGGATGATCATCTACTAATAATTGACGGAGATCTTAATGACCAGTAATGCCATATGTATGCTGTTGAGTACTTATACCCTTTAGCTCAACTCATTCCATTAAGGAATATTATGTTCGATCACTTTGAGGGTTTGGGGTGAAAAGAAAATATCCAGGGATGAGATCGAATGGCCTTCAACCTCATCCGACATTCGATTTGAATATTCGATCGAATATGGTACTTTGTGATCAATTATATAATAAGTAACCCAATTAGGAAATTATTCCATTACGGCCTGACACTAAGATCTCGGATGGAACCAGTATATAGAGAGAGACTTTCTAATCATTGTCACTGCTGCTGATAGAATTAAATTGTAATTTATCAGATTCGATGTTCAGTAGCACTATCCATATTCTTGTGAGCAGCGATCGAACTGCAATGTTGGTTAAGGATCTTGGAGAAGACTGAGCTGAGATCAACATTAGTGCCAACATCATAATGTTCCAGAAATGGCTTTTTCCAATCCAAGTGGGTAGAGCTAAGATACATGCGAAGACATTGGGGGTATACACTCGTCCCATGTAATCATACTATCCTCTTACAGAGAGCGTTGTAGAACTACGGAGTTTGATAAAAAATCGCCGACTGAGTCCACCACTATCATTATTCTTTGTCAGGAAAGGATTGCTTCCCTGAAGATATACGGCATCTTATTAGTCGAATAATTGGGGAATTCAGAATTCTCATTCGAGTCCAAGCGAATGGCGTAGAATAATCGAATATGACTCATTCGATCCCATCCCTAAAAAGTATAAATAGGTCTCTGAATATTCATTGAGAACTCCATTCAAAGAAATAATTATACATACCTCAAGAGTCAAATAAAAGGCCTGATTTTTAAGTATTGCTCTTTTATAGATTACAATTTTTTACACACTATTGTTTTTTCCGTGATTTCAGATGCCGGAGACCCTGACTTTTATAACAGAAACACGTTCAAGAGAAAAAACTAATATCGAGAACACTCTGTTTTTTGGTATGGTGAAGGGGAAAATCCTCTGCGGTTTCTTGTTGCAATGATTAATTATTTTTGGATTCAGATTTTCATTCATGAAAGGTCTTGAAGTTGATTGGTTTGTGGAGAGAAAGCTCATTGATATCATCTGTACCACAATAGTGGAAGATAAGTGCCTATGTCTCTTTCACCTTTTAACGGACGTAGCTACATTTCCACAGTAGTTTTAGAAGATAGAGAGGGCGGACTACGAAGATTAATTTTTGCATTTACCTACTCACTGGATAGGTCTAGGATTGAGTGAGAAAAGTGACAAGCGACAAGAAAACGGGCGGGCTGGAAAGAGAGATAAGAAAGCAGATGTCTTCAGTTCAGTTTGCTTATATCAGCCCTTCGGTCTGGTTGTGACTCATAAATCTACGAGCGGAATATTGGATACCTGGAGTTCGAGTCCAACCTGCCCAGCATCCAGGTCTGTATTCAGGCCCAGTAACCACGGTTCCTGTTGCAGGTTTTGACGCACTGGAGGTCCGGTTAAAGTCCGCCTCTTTTACACCTTTCCCCCATCCAAGGCACATCTGACGCACATTCTCAGGCAATTGGTCCAAGAGCAAGATTGGCCAATTCAATAAAATAAGAGTCCCATGACGGACTTAGGCATGATTTTTCAATAATCGCCCCCAACAAGATATGTTTTGAGACTTGGAATTGGGTGAACAATATAAACGGATAGCGCATCTCGCTGAGTTCGTTTACTGGGATTTTTGCAGCCTAATCCCTTCGACTTTTTTTTGATAGCTCTCTTGCAATAGAGAGTGCCACGATGCGCAATAGACAGCCTCACATTCAGCATGATGTTCGACATCGACTTTTCTACCCGGGTTGAACCAGATAATATCAGCAACATTTGATTAGATTTCATTAGCACAAGTTCTGTGCGGTCAAGCGAGAGTCTACACCAACCAGGATGTAGAAATTGATAAAAACCGTTACGGACAGCCACACAAGAATATTTTGACGTCGAGGCATACCGCTACTACAGAAAGCCACTGATCCCTGGCTTATTATGAAAGTTAATAAAAGGGGCTTGTGGAAGGCATTATCGGTGTCATTTTGGACCATACATCTGGCGTTCAGAGGAACTTGGCAAGGTGTTGGAAACAACATTGTAATTTCGACAACATCCAGAAGCAATAATCAAGCAATGAAGTCTGTGCTTCAAATTTCGCAATACAAGCACGTAACCCTGAGTTTTATATGGGATTTCTGCCTCCCTGTGCTCATGAATTAAAGTTGATAATTAAGAAGGCTCTCGGTTCTACCATACACAGTCCAGTGGATGCACTTTCTAAATTGTTAGTGTTCTATCAGTCGCAGAAAGATCAAGGTCTAGTTGAGTGGCCGGGCGGGGTCCATTTAGGAGTTAATGGCACCTGACAATCGTTCTTAGATGTAAGTATATTTCGTGAAAATCCATGATCTAGTCCCTGAGCAATTTGAGACCAGTCATTGAAAAATACTACACATTAGGTACGATCCTTTAGTTGCTTAGTTCTAAATGCCATTCAGTACAGCATAAGATCTTAAACAACACCATCACGATTATCCTCCAAACGCAATCCGGTCCCGACCGGGCGCGGCCCTCGGCCCCGAGCTCAACTTCAATAAGTAAAGGGCCATACGTGATTATGATAAGTAAGTTGGCAATTCGCCTTTGTCGAATGTCGAAGTTTCGATTTTTTCATCACAATCAGCACTAGCGTGCACCGGCTGAACTTTTATTCAATTATCGATCATTTTCTGTGTAGAAGTCACGTGTCTGACTTCAACCAACTTCATTATGCTCTCGTTGCCACCAAGAATCGCCATTATTGGAGGTGGTCCGGCCGGGCTGACTCTTGGTCTCCTGCTCCACAAACGTGGTATCCCATTCACCATTTTTGAGCTCCGCCAGAAGCCCACTGATGAAGCGCTAGCCAAGCCTTCTGGGATGCTAGATCTCCACGAAGAATCGGGCCTCGCTGCCATCAGAGAATGTGGACTGTTTGACCAATTTCTCCAGCTCACTGGAGTGTGCGCCGAGGCCCTAAAGGTCTCAGATGTGCATGCCAACATCTTGTACTCCGACGAAGGGGATATGAGCAAGCGCCCTGAGATCTCTCGCCACGCACTGACAAAGCTGTTGAGCTCTCACCTACCAGTCGAGGCCATCAATTGGGGTCACAAGCTCCTATCCGCCAATAGCTCCACTGCGCCAAACGGCATAGAGACCGAGCTCAACTTTGGGTCTCACGGTAAGGAGACATTTGACCTAGTCGTCGGCGCTGATGGCGCCTGGTCCGCGGTGCGTGCCTTGTTGACAGACGTGAAACCGCACTATGCAGGAACGCAGAATATCACCACGACAGTGACAGAAGTCACTACCAAGTACCCGCATGTGGCGGGACTTGTCGGTCATGGCAGCTTCTGGGCGCTCGGCCATCGTCACGGGGTTATGTCGCAACGCGGGCCGCAGGACTCGGCCCGTATCTACATCTTCCTGACGACGGTGGACGAGAACTTCGCCACCACGTCAGGGATAAAGGGCCAGACTGTTGCTGTGGCTAAGGACCGGATCCTCCACGACGATGAACTACTTGGTCGCTGGGGTCCCGCCCTCAAGGAGCTGGTAACTGTGGCTTGTGAAGAGGAGTCCATCGACAACCCGGGCGCCTTTGTAGATATCAAGCCCCTGTACATGCTACCGATCGGAATATCTTGGGAACACAAGGCTAACGCGACTCTCATAGGTGACGCTGCACACCTGATGTGTCCTTGGGCTGGCGAGGGAGTGAACCTGGCCATGTGGGACTCGCTGTTACTGGCCCATACCATCAGCAAAGCGTACGAGGCCGCCCATCAGAATGCTGTCTCATTTCAAAGCGCGCTAAATCCGTTGATGAAGGAGTTCGAGATCGATCTTGTGTCGCGGGCCAAAAAGAAGGCGCAGGAAACATACAGCAATGGCCAGATGCTGTTTGGGGAGGATGGAGCTGAGGCTTTTGCCTCATTCTTCTCCAACTTAGGACCACCGCTGCCGCGGTCGACTACTCTGGAGAGTTGATTGCAAGGCATTTCATGTAAGATGGAAGAAAGACGTTTGTAGTTTTTTGGATGAGTTAGAAACTCAAGAGAAGATCTTAGAGGAATTTTTGGGAGGACCAGGGTAATAATTCTAAGGTAGATACTATGCTTAAATCAGATACGCTTATGGCAATAATGGAAACAACACATCGATCTTCTGTTTTTATAGGTCCTTTCTGCGATGACATCGTTACTGAAGGTAGATGCTTCTATTCATCACAAACAGTTCTATCACTACAGTACATGTTTCTTTGCCTATCCCGCGCATCAGTTGCAGCGGACAAATTTCATCGCACTGCGAGGAAGTCTAGGGATCATACTTAGTATATACGAAGACATCCAGTTTACCACCATTCTAGCCGCAGCCACAGTGGAAGACATGCTGTTGGTAGGTTCAGTCTATCACGCATCCTTCATTCATTGTGCACCCGAGGGACAGGGCAGCGAGCTGTTTTCTAGTGATGGCATATTCAAGGAACAAGCCCACCCTCTCTCATTCCCTCCTTACACTCTTTCAACTGATAAAAAATTTTTGAAGCTGAGATGATCGTTTAGCTTTTTCTTGATCAGCCTGAAACACTTCTTACTGTAGGTTGTCAAGGATGCCTATAATGAAAGATTCTTGGGAGTAATACGAAAGTATGTGAGTTTCGACTCCAACTTGGACGAAATGCTGAATCGAGTAAGGGATCAAACTCCGTGGTTTAATTTGAAGAATACAATTATATATATACCATTATCAAGAACAATAAAGAATAGAAAACGGCTTAAATCAATTGCTGTTAACACTTTTTTAGACTTTTTAAATATTTCTTAGACTTTCTCCATAATGTTGCCATTGATTTACCAATATTCAATTTGATCCGAAGCATTTAACGAATAAACTCGAAAAGTGTCTATTTAGTTTTCAAATTTACAAATATTGACCGGAATGCCTGAATTAGAGTTCGAGTCTTGAGAAATATTAACCAATTTCATCAAACATCAAGGGGGATTCATATTATAAGAGGCATCAGGCCCTAAACAGCCCGAGGTTTTTCTTTTCTCATGAAAATTGAAGATTGAAGTCATACATGCGTGAATTTACCATTATCGTTCGTATAATGATTTGAACTCATGACAGGATGTAGACAATGCGTAATTTTTTGCAAGAAGTATAGATGACAAGAGCAATTAGAAGGTCTTAGAATATCAATTTCACGAGCTCACCCACAAGAGGAACGCGCCTTCATATTGGTAGACTCTCTGGCGTGCCCAAACGACATAACTGGCCTACCACTTACAGGATTCGAACTCAAGAAAGTCTCGCCGGGGAACCGTGAAAATTTGGCAGATCTCATCTCATTTCCAGTATACTCTTCGTCACACCCAGAATCATAGTTATAGAACAGAGGCTCAACGATGCTGAGACTACGAGCACTGAAGCCCTTGCTTTTACCGTACCGTCTCTACTCCTCCACGACACTCACTTCCAGGCTTTCAAACCTCCAAAAGAGCAACACTTTAGAACAGTATAAGTCATTCCTCGAACATCCTGAGTTGGAGGCGTCACCAGAAGTTGTGGAATCACTGTTTGAAAAAGTGTATCAGGATTCGCAACTGCAAAATAATGAAAAGGCAGAGCTGCATAATACTGTACTATCTAAACTCTTGCCGTATGATTCCAGTTTGAGCAGTATTCATCTGAGATCATTGAACAACCTTGGACATAATATGTCGATTGACGCATTGGAACAAGTCATTCTGTACAACAAGGGACGTGTTGATTCAAGTTGGGAGATATTTTTCAGATGGATGACTTCTATGGAAGGAGTGGAGAAGCTGGAATTGCAGCTTGTGCTGAAGAAAGTGTTGGAAAAAGTTGTTCATGGCGATTCAAGTGAGCAAGAAGACGGGTATCAGATGAATGGAGAGTCCCTTGGAAGAGCAGTTTGGATCTTAAAGAACTTGGAACAGTTTGATAATGAAACACACCAGTTGGTGCTCCAAGAGTGTCTCAAGGCTGGTGAATGGAATCTTGTTAATCTCCTTGGTGTTCGTACTCTTGGTGATATTTCACAGCTGAAACCGGATGACGAACAGCTGTTGATGATGTGGTCGATGCTGAAGGATCATTCTGTCTCTGAGACCGATGTTGTGGAATATTCTAGTATATTGGAGAGATTATTGATTATTCTATCAAAAAAGGCTACTTGTGAACTGCCGTCAACGAATGAAACCATCAAATCGCTAAGCAATAGATTCCCAGCTTTGAGTATTGAAATTCAGGCTGCTTCTCTTACCACTATTGAGGAGCTCATGGAAAAATTGACGCCATTCCTCGACTCATCCATTCCTTGTGGAAAGATGCGTCAAACCATGCTCAAGTGTCAAGGTATCTACCTCTCCAACTTCTCAAAGTCTTTGGAGCTCTACCATCAATATATCGTTTGCGATAAGTCAAATGTTGATCTATACATGACTACAATGGTGCAGATTGCATGTTATCATGCCGTCAAAAATCACTCCATGATGTATCTCACAATTGCAGAATCATTGGTCCCACAGCCAATTCCTATTAAGTGTCTACAGGCGCAGATTTTGGCTAAATCTGTGTTCAATGTTGATGAATCCCTGGGGATCTATAACGAATACATCGGAAAAGTCTCCAAGGAGAACAACAAACGTGGATACTCACAGAGTGGATTACTCTCTGAGAGCTTAATTCTTGCCTTCTTGACAAATGAACAGAGAGAGTTCGCATATGTCATTAGAGAAGGTGCAATTGCTAATGGGCTGATAGCTGGGGAAGCGGCACTTGGAAGATTGAAACCGTATTTCAGAAGATATGGTGAAATTTTCGGTGAAGAAGACAAGACTGAGGACCGCCAGGAGCTCTTTAAGAGGGAAATCCTCACTTCACTTGAAAACCTGTAAATAATTCATAAAGCAGTACCTTATAACAGATTAGGAAATATTCGCGATTTTGCTCGATCTCGAATGTGAACATCTAGCAAAGAGAAACACCAACAACTAACAACAGAAATCATCAACAAATTGGCGTGTAAGAAGGAGGTAATGTCCGAGATTTTGAACGCCATTCGTCCCTATATTGAGGGCCCAATCAGTTTTCAGGCTCAGAAGCGCATGAGGGACCTCTCGTTGTTGATATTGAACATTGGTGGTCTCATAAGCTTCCTCTTCGGTTTCTTTGTACAAGACGTTTCTTACACTGCTTACTCTTTCGGAGTATTTGTGCTGCTCGCCATGTTGGTTGTCGTTCCTCCATGGCCTGTGAATAAGGGTGATGAATTGAAGTGGTTTGAACCCAAAGTTGCTGACTTTTTGAAAAATTGATGGCGTGAGCTAGACATTGGGATCCATTGGAGATACTTCAATGGCCACTAGATATCTTAACTAGACCAGTGATCCTTGTTTGTGAGTGTCTTTATCATCGATCGTGAGACTTTTTTCCTATTGTTCCCTATTGTTATAAAAAAGAAGATGGCCCGATTACACCACCAGAGCGTTATGGAACGCACTGAAAGTCGGCATAGACATTTCATGCTGTTAGCTAACGAATATATAACTTCTACTACTCATTAAACAGTTTTTTCGCTCGAGCCATGTCCGATCGGATCCCATTGGCCCTTTTCGTGATTTTGGATTTTCCTCCCCGGATTTTTTGCCCCACAAGAGATTGTATAAAAATACCCTCTGATTTCGGATGTTTTCCAGATTTGTTGTTTACTCTTCTCTGTAGCTAAAAAAAAGTTCTAAATGTCGTACTTTGGTTTGGACTTGTCCACTCAGCAGTTGAAGTTGTTAGTCACGGATGATCAGCTGCAAGTTACCAATTCGTACTCAGTGGAATTTGAGAAGGATCTTCCTAAGTACGAGACGAAGAAGGGAGTTTACACCAACGATGACACCGGTGAGATCGTAGCACCTGTTGCCATGTGGATCGAGGCATTGGATACAGTCCTGGACAAGATGAAGGACGACGGTGTTGATTTTTCGAAGGTTAAGGGTATCTCCGGTTCCTGTCAACAACACGGATCTGTGTTCTGGTCCAGTATGGCCTATGACATATTGCAGTCCTTGAACCCCGAAAAGAGCTTAAAAGAGCAGCTCACAGAGGAGTGTTTCTCTTCTCAAACCTCTCCGAACTGGCAGGATCATTCTACTGGACAAGAGATTAAAGTGTTTGAAGACTATGTTGGTGGTGCTGATTCGTTGGCCCAATTGACCGGTTCAAGAGCCCATTACAGATTTACTGGCCCACAGATTAGAAAACTGTTAAAAGATAAACCAGAGGTCTACAAGCAGACTTCGAGAATCAGTTTGGTTTCTAGTTTCCTCGCGTCTCTGTTCTCAGGTTCTATCGCTGATTTGGAAGAAGCAGATGCCTGTGGTATGAACCTCTATGACATCAAGCAAAAGGATTGGAATCACGAATTATTGGCAATTTGTTCTATCTCTCACGAAAAGGATGGTGTCTTAGAAGACTCAAAGCGGCAAAAAGCAATAGTCCAATTGAAGTCTAAGTTAGGTACTCCGTCTCCAGCAGGCTATGCACACATCTCCAAAATCTCTCCATACTTCGTCTCCAGGTATGGATTTTCACCAGAATGTCATATATATTCATTCACAGGTGATAATCTGGCCACCGTTATATCCCTTCCATTGAACGAAGACGAGTTCCTCATTTCACTGGGTACGTCCACCACCGTTCTATTGATCACGAAGCATTATGTGCCATCTTCAAGTTATCACACCTTTATCCATCCAACTATCCCAGATAGTTATATGGGTATGATCTGCTATTGTAATGGTTCTTTGGCGCGTGAGAAAGTCAGGGATGCCTTAAACACCAAATTTGATAAGCCAAAGAATGACTGGACTCTGTTTGATCAGTTAGTCTCAAACTCCCAATTTGATAACAAATTGGGTGTCTATTTCCCACTAGGTGAAATTGTTCCAAATCGAAAAGCTCAAACATTGAGAGCGAGATTAGTCAATGATAAACTTGAGATTGTTGAATCATGGGACGAAGAGATCGATGCTCAAACCATCGTTGAGTCACAAGCATTGTCTTGTCGTGCTCGTGCTGCGCCAATGCTTAATGTCAAAGAGCCAACAGTCTCCGAGATTGAAGACTTGGAGTTTGATGAAAAAACGATCTCTAAAGAGCATCTTTCTCAGCGTCCACATAAAGTTGTATTTGTTGGTGGTGCTTCGAAAAATAAGACAATCGTGTCTAAATTTGCTGAGATATTAGGAGGCGAGAGCTATAGATTTGATAATCCAAATGCATGTGCCCTGGGTGGTGCTTTCAAAGCCTCTTGGAGTGTCCAATGCGAAAAAGAAGGTGTAATTGGATTCCATGAATACTTGAATAGCAAGTTTGATGGTGGTATGGAGAAGATTAATGTTGATCCAAAGATATGGAGACAGTATATTCCAGGTTTGAAGATATTGAAGGAGATGGAAGATACTTTGAAGCGTTAGAATGTTCAGTCTCTCAGGCCTAAAGTACTAGACGCACAGTAGATGAATTCCATTTTATTGAATCAGTTGAATTCGATTCTTTCTAAGAAATTATAAAAATGGATTAATAGAATAGCCCGAGGTTTTCAGTGAGATTGTTGTAAAGAGGCTCATGGAGCGTCCAGCATGAACCAATGAAGAGTAGAACAAAGGACGGAAGAAAGCGAAATATGGGAAGCATAAAAATCAGTGACGAATCACAAAAGCAAAATCATTATCAAAAGAGACAACAGCGAAGAAGCACCGACAAGGTTACCAGAGCCTTCAAAAGTGGCAACAACTGGAGCAGTGGAGCCATTAGCTGTTGATGTGGTGAACTCAGATTGGGTAAGAATGATTGGAAAAACTTGTGTTTCTGCAACCTGTGTTGCTGTGGAATAAAATTGCGTATCACCCTTAGAAATTGGTTCGCCTGGCGAAAGAGATGTGAATGTACTAGTAAGCGTTATTTTCGAAGCAACTGGAGTTTCAGTGATAGTTGGAATTTCATCTGGCGTCGTTATCAGCGTTTCAACTGGAGTCTCATCTGTGGGAGTGTACGTGGTAGTTGTCGCAACAGATGTCTCATCCAGAGAAGAGTCAGTGAGAGCCTCAACTGGAGCCCCACCTGGGGAAGTGAAAGTGCTAGTAGTAGTAGTCTCAGGGACGGTGATACCTAGAGATAGAACTGTAATGAAGGTAGACGCAAGAGGTTTAATAGTGGTGGTATTTTGGTATAGAGCACCAGAAGTTGGAACATTATTATCAACAATAACAGTCAAATCGCCAGAGCTAAATGGATGAGTAGAAGAAGAGGGGTACGCGTTATCCGAGGTGAGAATTCTAGTAATTGTAGATGATACCGGACCTGTAGTTCTGTTAGTAGTTGTTGTAGGAGAAGTGGTAGCCCTGGTAGAACTCAAGGTCACAGCCGTCAAAATATTTGTGGTCATCGCAGCTGAAATTATAGTCCAAGTTGGTACGTTGAGAGCGTGCTCCTCACTGGATGGAATGGAAGGTCGTGAGAATGAAGACATCCTATTTGTAGTGGTTGAGTTCCCGACACTTGTGCCAGTCAAAAACGTATCAACAGAGACCAGAGAAGGGTAAACCGATGCCACTGAGGCAGATCTTGAAATACTGCCAGATGAGCAGTGACTTGGTAAAGAAATAGAAGGCAAAAACTCAATTTTAGAACTCGACTCAATTTTAGAACTTGACTCAATTATGACATCAGATGTGGGCAAAGGTGAAATGAGGGATGAAGAAAATCTCAGCAAGTCAGTACTAATAGAGTGCGATAGAGAAGAGTTGGATGCAACAACAAAAGAGGAAGAAGTTGGCTGACCTGTTGACATGTAGTATTTTTTAGTTGGATCAAGTGTAACAAATGTATCAGAAGCAGCCAAGGAAGAGGAGTAAGAAGTCAAGATCAAAGAAGGAGACGAAGGTGACACATAGTCAACTGTTGAAGAAGAAAATTTCAGGAATGAAGATGAGCACGACGAACCCATGAGAGTAGAAGAGCTCCTTAGAGAGCTGTCTGAAGGTTGAGGGCAAGAAAGAGAGCCAGTAGAAGTGCCTGTAGCTCCAGATCTCGAAACAGTCACCTCACCAGAAGCTGATGATGATAGAACCTGTTCAGAACTGGAAATCTTGTCAGATGAAGTTGAAGATGAAATTAAAATTGATGTTCCAGATAACGCTGAAGAGATTTGAGAAGAAAAAGAACTCTTGACAGAGGACTTTCCATAAGATATCAAAGAATTCAAACTCTCAATAGAAGAGCTCGTACGAAAGGTCTCAGAAAAAGATGACGACGATTCCTTCTGCGAGGAAGATGAACAGCTTGAAACCGATATTGATGATACCGAAAGCTCTGCTGACACTGAGGAGACCGAAGAGACCAATGTTGTTGATGATGATGATGATGATGATAATAATGCTGATACTGGACATGATACTGAGTGCGATGATGACTGTGACGGTGATTCTGACCCTATGAAAGAAGCAGAGCTAGAAGAATATGAGTAAGAAGAATACATACCAGCTAAGGAAGAAACGGAAGAAGAATAACAAGAGGGACAAACAGTATAGGTTACAGTTGAAGATGTTGCAGAGAAAGCAGAAGTCGGATTGGCAGAAGATTCAACAGAAAAGCTTGAAGATTCTATGGAACTAGAGCTCAGAGACCCTGTGGAGCTTGAGATCCATGAAGAATACACAAAGGAGGTAAGACTTGACGAAGATTCACCAAAGGAGGAAGAAAAAATCTCAGAGGAGAAAGAAGATTCGACAATAGAGCTAGATAACGACTTGACAGAACTTGAACTTGAACTGGAGCTTGAAGTGAAGTCCAATGGAATGGCAGAAGCATTAGCGTCTCTCATGACGATATATATGGTCTGACTGAAAGTGTCAGACAGTGAAGTATCACCACAGCTCAAGTCGTATTGGATATTGTTTTTCAAGCTCATATCAACTGTGGATTGGTATTGCCATGAAGTGAGGAATATACGCGCACCAGTTGGGATGCCTTCTGCAAAGATGGTGACAGTGTTGGAGTTAGAATCACAGTTGGAGAAAACCACGTTTGGGGTGTCCTCTGGATATAACCAGGAGTTAAGACTCGTAGTATAGTACGCTTGAATCAAGTCACAGCTGATATTCCCTTGGCCGTCAACACTCGCACCATATTCGACTGTGATAAGACCAGATAGAGTATCCTCACAAGCTGGGAAGAGTATGTAGTTTTCAACGGAGTTGTGACCTGTTGTATGAGCAAACTCGTAAAGACCATCATTTTCTTCATGGCCTGCAAAGCTAATAGAAAATTCTTCGTTGTTGAAGCTGATGGTATTAGTACCAGAAGTGAATTTCTTAGCAGCGTTCAATTCTACAGGATGAGCAGAACCTCCAACAGCGAAGAAAATAGTGAAAGAGATGGAACCAATTAAAGCCGGATACTGATGAACATCGAGGAGCTCACAGTCCACGGAAGAGTAATTGAGTGTGTAAGCACCTTGAGTGGCAGAACACTTGAACACCTTAGTTCCATCATCGATAGTTCCGTATATAGTTGTATCTGTACCATCAAACTTAATACGATAAACATTTTCCATGACATATGTGAACTTATAGCCCTCGTAGTTGTCAGAAGATGGGATGTTGAAGTCCAAATTGACAGTCCATGGGTTTTGCGGTTGGTTTGACCCGTCCTTGGAAGAAATTGAATTCATAGTCCAGACATTGCTTGCGACAGCAAATTGCGCTAATGAAACAAACTGGAGAATGAAGCGGAAGAGGAGCATTCTCAAGGTCACAAGGCTTATGTTGACATCATGATGAAACCAGGATAATACAAAGTGGAAAACGAAGTGGTTAAATACCATGACTTGAAGTTGAAGCAGAATGTACGTTCAACGTAATAGGTGCATGAGGTGTAACATCTTGACGGACCACAACATGACGTAGGATTTGCCATGTAAGTAAAATCTGCAAGTGATAGCCGAAAAGCGAGACACCAAGGTTTAGATGCGGTAAGAAAATATGTGACCTTGACAATCACAATGCAGGGAAGCCCCATAAGAAAACACGTATGTGACAGGTCCAGATCTTTGAGGTTCACAACTCTATGTTATCGAGTAGCGAGTGCATCGCATATCTTTGTCCACAATTCTCAATAACAGATATAAAGCTCTACTGGAAAATTGACGGTTTGGCATATAGACTTCAAGTATTAGGTGCTTTGTAGTATCTGCAGAGATTGCCAACTTAGACAAAACCGACTCGGCGAAACCTCGAAGTAATCATCAATCATGTATATGTCGTTGCGCACCCAAACCAAAATCAACGGGAAAGACGAGCCTCAAAAAGAGCGCACTTTCACATTTCAGGTAACGTTGAAAGCAAACCTCAAAAAAACTCCAATGTTTAAAGCCTCGCAAATTCTTCTTTGAGGTTCAAAACTCAGTTTTGAAGTTAGCGATTGGTGTCCTAAATAGGAATTCTTGTTGATGGTTCAATTTTTCGCGCCTATGGTTGTCCCCTTTTTGGTGCATCAAAGGGCGCTGATGGTAGGAGAGTAAGCAATTCGGTTATGCAAGTTGAAGCCCTCTATACGCCTTATATCTAGAGCTGATTCAAATAATGCGAGAGAAACTTGCGTTCTTTCCTAGTTGGTGTTTTAATGAGCGTGATTTGTTACACCGATGCTAATGCTCTAAATGGCAAGGTTCTATGATTGAAAATCTTATGAAACATATTATCATGGATAGTTGTTTCATCCAATCCTCTATCTTCTACATGAAAGAGCCGAAAAAAATTGAAGGGTATAGGAGCTTGCTAAAGAGATACTTTTGAACTCCGTCACGGTTTGCGACACCCCAGGCAAGATGTCTCACACACTACGAAATATTGGTATACGTGATTTCCTCATATGGCACCACCAGAGCTCAAGTTCACCCCAAGCCTCTCAATTCCTTAATAATTACAAATCATATATATCTTCAAATACCATCTCGAAACTCCAAGAATTGCAAGTAGTACCTTCTAGTCCACTTCCTAGCCTTCTTACCCCAAATAATCATAGGTACAGCCAGCATCATCACGCCAAAGTTGATGACACCCAGAGCGATATATACATTCTCCGTTCCTGAGGCTTCTAGCCAGAGAGAACAAGTGAAAGTGAAGATACAACTGATAGTGTTGTTGATCACAGCAACACAAACCATGCTCTCCAAAACCAAGTCTGAACCTTCCATCGAATAAGATAGGGCTATATCACCACCTGAACCATATGCAAATCCGATAAATCCCAAACCGATATACATGATTGACTTGGTTAACATACGTGCTGCACCTATACCAAACATAAACAGACCCAATGATCCGAAGATAGCAGTGAGAAAGGAAAAATAGAGCCTAAATTCCGCTTCAACGACACCTTTGTTGCGTCGAGCCATCCATAGTGTGAAATAATCTGAGACTGTCCCTGCGTAGATACACCCAATGATGGCACCGATCAAACATGGCACGTTCATTAAAGCAACACCAACATTTGAGTAGTTATATGGTGCGTCATAAAAGAAGGTATCTTCAGTTGTAAGATAAAAAGATAAGAATGCGTTTTGCATACCCCAGAATAAGCCGGAGAGGAGAATACCTGGGAAGCAGAACATCTTGAGATTGATTTGAATGTGCTTCCAGTATTGCTTGAAACCCCAACCTTTCAGATTAGAAGATGGGGTAATCAGAGAAACTCTTTCCCAATATGTCTTCATTGGTTCTTTGGAACCATCAATCAGGTCAGATGAAACGTTGGCATGTAACTCCGTAAGATTCTCATAATAATGCTCCCGATTGTCATCTTTTTCGCTCCCAAAGCTAACAGATTTCAGAGCAGTATCAAAACCTTGAATATCCTGTCTTTGGTTCAATGGAGTCACATATCTATGTCTTTCAAAGGATGTTTCCTCTGTGAGGAAGGCTAACACCAGGAGCAATCCACCAGATACAATAGCACCGATCCAACCTACCCATCTGAAGCTCGTTCTATTGGAGATGAAATTGCCAATTAACGGAGACAGGTAGGTTCCCACAGAAGTCGACAAGATATAGACGGTTAGCACTGAGCCTAGTTGATGCTGATAATAGATATCTGTCAAACTCAATTGCACCGCGGCCTCAGCGCATGATTCACTAATGCCGACAAACAACTGAGACCAAATGGTATCATTGGTATCCTTTGAAAACCCAAACCAGACAGCACCAATCAAACCAAGCAGGATGCAGATGATGTATGGCAATTTTCTACCATAAAGATATGACAAGGGAGCCAAAAAAAGAGTACCATAACCAATACCCAAAAACAGGACACCAGCGCCGGTATTCATCGCGTCGTATGAGATACCGTAAATTTCATTCAAGGAATCCTGGGTAGAACCAGCATCGTTGGAAGTTGCAGCCGTGAAAGCTGTGACAAAGGCCATGGTGGCCAAATGAGCTAGCTTTCTTGATCTAGACCAATTCAAGGGGTCATTTGGAGAGTCAGAAGGTTGTGGAATGAGGATGATATCACCATCTTTTTTCAATGGAATGTTACTGGAGCCCGAGTTCTCCAAGACAGTTGAGGAATAAATGTTTGTTGTCCCTGGGATGAACTCTGGGTGATAGATATTTGTGTATTGATCCATGTCAGAGAAGCATAATAGGGCTGTGGATATGTATTTGATGGTCAGAAAGCTGCGTAAGGTGGGGTTTGCTAGTAAATGTTCAAAAACTGAAACTTTTCAGCAAGCCTTTAAGCTCTGACGCACGCGACTGCAAAAAAATTTCATGGTCAGAAAAAGAAAGAAAAATGCGTCGGAAATTATTTAAAGAAGAGGTTTTCTGAATTAGGAAAGCCGCCTTATTCTATCGGCAGCTTTAACTTTAGGCGGTGCTTATAGTATTATTGTTGCACAACAATTTGAACCAAAATTTCAGACAGATGATGAATTAAATAAGAGGTCCTAAAGGCTGAGGCGACACTAGCCGATGAGCTGCTGATACGAGTGGCGATTTGTCTATGTTGCAAGATATTTTAGAACAGGCTGTAAATAAGCTGAGGAGCTATTTGCCAAACTCCTTCCGTTGGTCAATATAATTAGCATTATGCAACAAGAACCTACTGACTGATTGTTATGTAATATTCTTTATCAGTTACAGGATATGCGATTATTCATTCTTAGTATACAGTTCCCAAAACTCCCGTTGGGAGTTATCAAGGGTTCATCACAATGACGGGAGAAAGTCATTCTTCCTGCTGACCCTCAGTCTGCT
>JACVEX010000173.1:0-11981 GCA_017948575.1 Williopsis subsufficiens
AATTGTCTTTTCTCTTATTGAGACATTCCTGATTGAAAACCGATGTTATGCAACTAAGAAGGCATTCGTCGATATTCTCTCCATGACAAAGGTTCCCCCAGAGATTCGAAGTGTTTTGAAAAACGAATTTATTTCACAGAACTCTGATTATGAAATTGACGGATCTAAGCAACTATATCTTCAGGTGTTGTACAGTCTTGTTAATGACTTTGAATTGGTGTCTGTTGGATTACAGTCAAAGTTCTTTGAGGTGAAGTTGGAGGCGATCGCATACTGTACAAAGTACAAGATTAGCAATGGGCTTATTGACAATATTGCTAAGGATGACTCTGAATTCACTTACGTTAGATCTAAAGCCATTCCACTCTATGAAAACTACGATGTTGACAAGATTCTTGAATTTTCCACTAAACAGGATCTGTATGGTGAGGATATTAAATGCTCATGCTTAGAATTACTTGGTTCTGTTGTTGCAAAGACAGGAGATCATTTCTCGGAATGGATTGAACTTATTCGTGAGAATTCTGGTGATGATGAACCATTCCCCGTGAGAATGTCAACTTTGAAGTCTTTATTAAGATACCTCACATTGAAGTCCAGCGCCAAGGTCTCTTGGCTGGTGTACCAATTCCTCAGTGATGATGATTCTGAGATTAGACATTTGGCATCAACTTTTTTCGACGCCGGGGTGGAACCTTGGATCAACGGTGTGAGGTTTTCTTCCAAGTTCGGCCACGCTAAAGAGGAGCTTGAAATTGTGGTGAAAGAAATGCTCGACTTCAAGCCGAGATTCAGGACTCTTGGTAATGAGAAGGTTTTGTTCAATGTTGAGAAGAAGAACTTGTACAGAAATGAGATTGAGCAACACACTCAATTATCACGTATGCTTCAGAATGGTAGAGATGTCATGACTGGTGAACAAAGAGCTCATCTCCTATGCCACTTTGAAGCGATTAGAGACTCTTTGCAACAAATGATCGAAAAGAATGGCCGTGATGGAATACTTGGCTGGTCGAACAATGAGGCACTTTTCGAGGACATTTACGCAACTGGCATTCACTTGAAGGCATTGGATGTCCCAACTGATAATTTGGAGCACACGTCCCTCACAAATAGTCTCCACATTGCATTATATAGAAGTTTATAATCAGGTTTACCGTTTTAGGCGCTTGTGTTGTTGTAGGAATCGTGATGGCCGCTTCCAGCCCAATTATAAAAGTTCGCTAACATGGGTTTCATGGGCGTGTTGGTACTCAAACGGTTTATTAACCCTTGAAGAACCCAACAATGAGACTATTAGTGTTACCGAAGACAGTGAAACCTGCGGAATATTAAAAAGAAAAGAAGTTCTCACATTAGTTTGTTGTTGAAGGACGCTCTTTTCAACGCGCCATTCTCTTTTTGTTTCTTCAAAGAGAGAGTATCCATTTGTTGATGATCACATGAAAATCAATCCGGACTGGAATCTACTTCAACAATAGGAGGGCATTATCACTTTCATCGTCCCACTAGTGACTACACCTTTGTAGAGTCGAGGGGAGTATTCCGAGTTTGCATTAAAGTCACATATATTTGTATGATGAGGTTTCAAAAGACTATTATATGGTTACACCCGCTGATCCTTACTGAATTCGATGGTGAGTATGAGCCTCAAGACTTGCATAGGAATTTGGTTCTTGCAGAGACAATGCAATCAAGTGGGTTCAAACTTCATCAATGTATTAACTTTTGAGCCCATGGTCACTGGTGCATCAAATATTCACAACTTTTTCAATACATATTACATTATACTACAGCCGTTGGAATTTCAAAATATCGGATTGACTTTCTATCGTCTTTTTCAAATTGTGCAATGTTTTTGATCAACAATTTCATGGCATTTGTCGCCTGCCTCATTTCTGAGACTGGTGAAGCAAATCGGAAGTTTGCTCATCAGTTGATTTGTAGTCTGTCCGCCAGCAGTGAGAATCACGAACTTCCTATACAAGGCATGATCCAGAAGCCTTTCACTTCATATGGTAAAGATGCTATGGCATAATTCCCAGCCGAGTCTTGGCTCTTTGATGATGTGACATATATTTTCGGTAAGGTACAGACTTTCTCAAAGAGATCCAAAAGTGCAGAAAGATCAAAATCAGTAAGCGGACGAAGAAGATTGTCGTTGAATCGTTGCTGATAATTTTTGTCTTCAATCCAACCTGATGTTACGCTTTTGGTGTGGTGAGCATCACCAGTTTCACAAAAAGGAACGATATCATGGCAACTTTCCCTATTTGCAGGAAGGAAGAATTGAGGGATGAAGAAATCACGGTTGATAAATGACAGTCATCTATCTTCAGAGCTGGTTGTCATTTCGCCAGGGTATACTAGTGTTGCAATTGATGTTCATTTCCAAGCCCATTGGGAAAATGCTCAATATTTACTGTTCTTTTATGCCGTGTTGCCGCAATAGCGCTTGGTGTCTTCGACACTCTTCCAAATCCAATTTCCTATGGTTCACTTAGATGTGGGCAGTGGGCAGCAAGTGACTTGAAGAAGGTGTACAAGTCCAAAAATTCCCGATGGTGTTTGAACTATTATTAGGATAGTGTTCGGGGTCTTGCGAAGTCCTTTTCATTAGTGGCATAAAACTTATCTTCCCCATCCTTCTTGAATTCAAGGTCAGACAAAATGGTAACATCATGAATGACGATGATGGATCATTTCTCACAAGTATTTCAGATTCTGAGTTCGAGGCATGTTCATTGAAGCTCACAGACGGGCTGGTTTATCTCAAACTGAGGCTTCATGATAGGTTTCTTCCATTTTTGTTTTTTTCTTTTTCCCAGACGTCTCAGAGAGTAAGGCCTCTGAGAAGTCTTCCTTAGAGTTCAACCATAAAGAGGTACTGGTTTCTGTAAATACTTCTTGTAGTAAGACTAGTGACTAGTGATCATATCTCTCTATTAACAACAATGGGTTTCAGAACTTTCTCTGTTGCTGTTATGAGACAGTACATATTCTCTCGTTTCACTACTTTGCTACCCACAAGGGAGCAATGGGTGCACGAGAAGGAGAACGTCAATCCTTTGACTGGTTTGAAAACGATGTCTTGGAGACATTGGCAATTCTTCATCGTCGGTTTCCTCGCCTGGACTTGGGACTCTTTTGACTTCTTTGCCATGTCTCTCAATGTGTCAAACATCGCTACTGACTTGGGCCGTTCTGTGAAGGATATCTCCTGGGGTATCACCCTGGTTCTCATGTTTAGATCCATTGGTGCTATATTCTTCGGTTACTTTGGTGATAGGTACGGCAGAAAATGGCGAATCATCTGCAATTTGGTCTGTCTTTCAGTGATTGAGATCGATACTGGTTTCGATAAGACTTATTCTCAATTCCTTGCTATCCGTTCTCTATTTGGCGTGTTTATGGGTTCCATGTACGGCTTAGCATCTGCTACGGCGTTGGAAAGTGTTTCCACTAATGCTCATTCCTTCCTCTCTGGCTTGTTCCAACAAGGTTATCCCTTTGGCTACCTGTTAGTCGTGATATTTCAAAGAGTCATCACAGACACTACTAGTAACTGGAGAACGATTTTTTGGTTCTCTTCAGGCCCACCAGTGCTTTTTATCTTATGGAGAGCCTTTCTTCCAGAAGCCGATGAATTCTTACAACAGAAGATCCATATGAATAGCAAGAAGTCTGCTTTCCGAAAGGATGCTGTTGCGGCTTTCAAGAAGGACTGGTTAAAGATGTGCTACATGGTGACCTTTATGGCTGGTATAACTTCATGTCTCATGGCTCCCAGGATTTATACCCAACTATGTTAACCAAGCAATTGGACTTCAGTGCTGATCGCTCTACTGTTACAAACTCTGTTGCTAGCTTGGGTGCCTTGGCCGGTGGTATGTTCTTCGGCCACTTTTCTGGTTTTATCGGTCGTCGTTTGGCTATCATGGTCAGTTGTATTCTAGGTGGTGCTGTTATCTACCCATGGGTTTTTGTTCGTAGCTCCGCTATGAACGCCGGTGTGTTCTTCTTGCAGTTTTTTGCGCAGGGTTCTTGGGGTGTCGTTCCGATCCATCTGTCTGAATTATCGCCACCTGAGTTCAGAGCCTTTGTAGTTGGTGTCTCTTATCAACTGGGTAACTTGGCCTCTTCTGCTTCCTTTACTATTGAGACCACAATCGGTGAACAATTTCCACTGTACAATGCAAATGGCACTAAGCGTGAAGGGGTCTATGACTATGCCAAAGTGATGGCCATCTTTGTCGGCGCAGTATTCGCATATGTCCTCGCTGTTACGTTCATTGGCCCAGAGAGCCGTCATGCAAATATTAACTTTATCATTTCTGACGAAGAACAAGGAAACTTTGTTGCTCAAGATAAGATGAGATCATCATTCATGGAAACGATGAAGACATGGCTCTCAGGGTGCTTAATGAGAAGGTTTTAGCCTGGCATGAGGAAAATAAAGAGAGGATAGAGGTCCACGGACTTAGAATTGAGGTTAAGAGTTCAAAGCTCTCATCAAAGATGATATTCAATTCTTCAAAGTCTAATGACTGATTTTGCTTGGGTTTTGGTTCTTGAGATCGCACTGGTCTCTGGAAGTTTAATCATCGCCAAAGGTCTCAGAATGAGGCTCGATAAATACCTCCACTTCAGTAGTCTCGACTCTGACGATTCAGGTAATGAGCAGACGGACTCTAACGAACCGGATACAAGGCATTGCTGGAACAAGACAAGCTCAAAAATATCTTGGCTGATGTCACGTCAATCAGTCTGACCTTTGATATCTGAATATCTGTTAATCAAGTTCCATATCTTTGTGTCTTCTTTCATGGCTCTACGAATGAGTTCAAATACATTGAAGGCTTGTTAGGGTTCATAGAGTGTGGCACAGATCATCGCGGAATCAATTTGGCAGATCAGATCTACAAACTGATGAAGCAGTATAACATTTTGGGAAAACTCATAGCTGTTTGCGCAGATTCAGCCTCCAACAATAATACTCTTACACAAGAACTACAAAGAAAGACCCATGTGTTTTGTGAAACTACTGGTGGAACCCAATTGAGTGAACTATTTTCGTTTGAGACTTGTCAGCTCCGTTGCTTTGCTCATAGTATCAATTTGTGGGTATGTGACATTGTGGAGAACCGAAGAGATGGTGAATATGTGGATGATTACGACGCTCAAGAAGGCTTCAACTCTGAGACTACAAACCCTGCAGATATCGTTGAAGATCGCAATATTGAGGTTGCAGTTGATGGGACGTACACTATTGTTGGCCAGAAGTACCAAACTGACCCTGTCCTATCTTCTCAATCCCCCATTTCCAAAATCAGAAAGCTTTTGAACATTCTGAAATATTCGCCGAAGCTTCAAGAACTTCTAAAAAGAGAGTTTGAAAACCCAAATGACTTTCGTTCGGTCGTTCTCGATGTCCGTACTCGCTGGAACTCTCTAAACAATATGCTGCAATATGCCCTAAAGTTTCAGGGTGAGCTCTCTAGGCTCTCTCTGAACATTCAGAATATGTCATATGAAGATCAGAGACCAACGTGTATGAAATATTCATCGTTGTTCGCTGCCCTCGCACTGACAAACAAAGAGTGGCATCTAATGAAAGTCACAGCCTCAATATTGAACTTCTTCGGTGAAATCTCTGATAAGTCCAGTGCAGCTAAAAGTAACACCGAATCCATCTTAAATACGCACTACTTGATCGATGACTTCTCGCAGCATTATTAGGTGAAGATCAAAAAGTAAGAGAAGACTTGTTTAACGACTTGGGGATTATTGAAGATATCGAGAAGAATGGAGGCGTTCTCCCGCAAAGTGTGGTCATAGGCCTTAAGAAAGGCTGGTTGAAATTAAAGAAATACTATGACATTGCTGATAAGAGCGATATTGTCTATATTGCAACCTTGTTGGACCCAAGACTAAATCGTGGTTTCTTAGTAGAACACTTGGGGCTTGATGTCGCAACTGATATTATACATGCTATTAACACAAGATGATCTTTTGTTGACCTGGGAATTTGTATCTAGCTCTTCTCAAACCCTCAATAGCAACCTCCTTGTTAGAGTCCTTGGTTCTGACAGAGAAGATAATTTGACCAATGTCAACACGGGCAGCCAAACCGTGTGGCTTACCCCAGGCACCTCTCATACCTTGTTGCAATCTATCGGCACCGGCACAGGACAACATCTTGTTGATTCTCAAAACGTGGAATGGGTGGACACGAACTCTCAAGTGGAAAGAGTCACGACCAGAGATCTAAAAAATGGTCTATTGTCATCTCTGAAATCCTACTCGCCTCTGATTAAGAAGTTGAGCCGGTCAAAGGAAGACTCTGACGGAGGTAGTGACTCAGTCCAGAATAACTCCATGCGTAAAGCTCCTCGTACTGAAGGCGGAAAGGATGCAAATAGTAATGACTTGTTTACTTCACTTGCTGATATCGCCATGGATCGAAAAGACGAGATTGGTGATGATTTGAGTGATGACTACCAAAGGACGAGAGCATTTGAAACAGAACTATCAGAGTATCTCGGCGAGCCTTTGCTCACAAACAGGAATATCAAACAATATTGGATAAAAGATAACCATTTTGATGTGCTGTGTTACTGGAGAGATAAGGCTAGAGATTGGCCAAATCTTGCCTTGTTCTGTTGTTGTCTCTATGCCACCATGGCAGCAAGTGTGATTTGTGAAAGATCCTTTTCGTTCTCATCTCACATACTCGGGAAATTGAGAAACAAGCTCTCTTCCACCAACTTAGAGACGCTGATGTTGCTCAAAATGAATCGTGTGTACGGTAGCCCTGGTTCTGGTGATTTGGACGATGAGATGTTTCAGCTAGGTCGGACATCATCTAAACGATCTAGTGAGGTGGACAACATTATTCCATCGCAGTATCAGATGGATACTTTAACCGAGCTACTTATTGTTCATTCCTAAGGAAGATATTTAGAGATTGTAAGCTTCTATTACGTATAAGTACTAAGTAATGATGAAGTATGATCTAATTAACCAGACCTGTAAGGATCTCCAGCGCAGTAAAACAGCGAAATTAGCTCTCAAAAGGTTTTGACAAAGTACCTAGCATAATAGCCCTATCCGTACGGATAGCCTTAACTATGACGGATAGGAAGAGTCATAACAAACCTATCCGAAGATACGGATCACGGATTGAGCTTATCCGTGCCCATCTCTATGCCCTTCATCTGAATGTGAGACTATTCAGGAGTCGAAAGCGATGTCCTCTTGTAATTTAGATTTGAATGCCTATAACGCGAGGCTACAGTAGGTTCTTCGGCCTCCAGAAATAACAACTACTTTTAGTACTCATTCATGTTCTCATTGGTTTCGAACTAGGTGGTCACAGGCAGAAGTCTCCCGTACCTCTGATTTGTCTCAAGGCTCTGCTCAGCAAATTTCTATCACCATTGTTCCTTTTCCACCAGATTATCAGCACCAGCCATAAACCAACAAACACCGCTGCCCATACCCCAAATCTGTACTTGAAGCTTAAGTTCTCAAATGGATATGAAACTGCCGTTGCCATATAGATAAATACCACTGTAGCCATGAAGGCAAGGACTTCCAATGAAAGGTCATGCTCTTCTGGCATCGCAACTGCCTGCTGCAGTGGGCCAGCTTCTGGATCTTCAAGTTCTTCTTGAATAACATCGTCTGGATCAACTACCTGTGGCTCTTGGACAACTTCTGGAGCGCCAAGTATCTCTTGGACAACACCATCTGGATCAACGACTACCTGTTGGGCAGCAACGTGTCGACCCTGGAATGCATCCTGCGCAACGTGTGGATCAACTTCTTGTGAGTCGATTTTTGGATCTATGGCAGAGACAACCTGTCCACCAGATGTGGCTGCTTTCTTGCAAGACATTAAGAGCTCGAGATTATGAGACCCTCATCATTTTCAGATAAGACAAAGTCTCAGGATTGATCATGATTCTTTGATAGGAAGTCAGTGACACAAAAACGGGTGGACGCAAAAAAAGACACAAGCACAAAGTCGGCGAGGGCACAATGATCAAGAGCACGGGACATTCAGTGTTGTCCTCTCAGAATCCAGCATCTGTATATTCAGTCAGATTGAGCTCGAGAAGCCTTTAGAGGCTTAGAGTAATGCATCATCCTTCAGATCGTACTTATTCATGTGAAGGCCGTAAGGACCTATCAGAGCTTAGTGTCTCTCGGACACCCAAATCCAGGGTATAAGAACACCCTCTTAACCACTACTGTATAGTCGCTCTATTCCTATAATTGACAATCGATCATTAGAGTCTGATTACGCGTCTTTACCCTTACAATTCATATATAATATGTTACTCAATGCTAAGAAGTTAAGTGTGATGGCACACCCCGCTGTAATCACGAAAACGATTACGACAACAACAAAACAGCTCAAACGGCAAGACATGTAGGAAAATGTAATTCGCTTGTTGCCTTTGTTCTGAGAGAAATCTGAATTGAGAATATTTTCTCACTTTCTCAAGATGGCTACCAAGGACAGAGACTTTTCACTTATAAGAACTCATAACGGCTGTATACTTCAAATACCATAATACCAAGATATCTACATCCTCTATCCCTCTAATGTTTCAAATCCTTCTATATTTCCATTTTACTTCCTACCATGGCTTTATCACAAAATAGACGCGTTATAATTAAGCTCTCTCTTAGAAAGCCACTTACTAACTTGCAGTTACAGTACTTGGACCAACTGTCAGCGCCGAGATTACTCTATCATGAAAAGTTCAATCTAACCAGGAAGCGTCTACCCAAGTTCACGGACCTGCCCATAGAGATACAGATCAAAGTGATGTCCTGTATGGATGGTGAATCTCTGGAAAGACTTTGTACAGTAATGGACGTCGACCTCTCTGGAGTGGTGCAATACGTTGTGGATGTTTCGATGGGTAAAGAACCTGGTAGGACAAAGATAGTTCGAGGGTTGGCTCACCTGAAGAACAATCATTCCATGATAAATTTGGTATACATATCGTCATTCGAGTCTCTCAATGTGGATGAAGCCTTGAGTTTGCTCTCACACTCCATCAATCATGTCTACATAACAGGGTTGGAAATTACCTCCGAAGACCAATACCAAGATTTAAAACAGCAGTTGACGAAGTTTCTGAATAATTCGTCTCTTCATACGATGGTTACAATATGTGATTGTATCGGGGTTATCATCCAAGACGTTAAAATTGATCCATCTAGGCTCAAGTTCAAGAATCTGAGGTCCCTCGAATTGGAGAATTGCTGTCTTGTTAAACCAGATGCCACCTTTTTGGAGCTTCATGCAGTTGAAAGACTTTCTCTGGTGGACTGCACCAGCAATTTATTGAAGACTATAGATTTCACATGGGGCCGTCCCAAGTTTATCAGATTGTGCCAAATGCGTACGTCTGGATTGTTTGATGAAGATATGGTCATGAGAGCGAAGCATATAGATGTACAATGTCTCGATGTTGAACAGGTACGAGGTGTGGAGGAGTTGACTTTTGAAGGATTTTTCCTGAACTTATTGATGGCACAAGGTGAACAGAAAAAGATCATAAGTAATATTCGAGCACCAAGACTGAGATCGTTGGATATTATATGCACCGGAAGTATTCCATCGATAAAGAGGCTGTATGCCCCAATGTTGAATGGCGTCATTATTAAGGAAGGGAGAGAACTATTAATGAATGACTCAATTGAACCTACAGAATGGCTATTTCTTTCAGATATACGATTACTGAAACTATGTTACGTCACTGTTCACCTATACCACCTGCGATTTGCGAAACTGGAGAAACTAATTATGTACATCGGCGAAAACATCAGAGATGTTCCCAATGATTTCCCGATGTTGAAAACTCTGTGGATCAATTTAGCAGCAGGAGCTGATAGAGCGCCGAAGATAAGAGCCGACAAACTACTTCATTTGCGGATTTATTACAGAAGCAATGTTCAGTTTGATGCTTCATCGTTGATTCCGACTCTTGCGCAATATCCGAGATTGGACCAATTTGTACTGGATCAGGGACGAATATGATAGACTACCGCAGATTCAAGTCTCACTGCTTCAAAGACAATCAACCAGATGTATGTGTGCGACGTGTTAAATTTCAGTCCTAGTAAAGTATGAGCATCCCATGGATTATCAATCTTCCCGATTTTGTTGAATTTACATCTCTCAGTGCTTTTATATTCGTATCTGAAAATTCTGCAATCAAACATCGTAGTCTATGTTGTAACATACAATCAATCAAAGAAGCCAAGAAACTTGGTTATTGAACCATAATAATAGGGATGGGATAGAATAACCCCTACGCGTATTCGATATTCGAATCGAATAATTGATCGAATAATTGATCGAATAATTACTTTTGTTGGTCCTTTTACAGTGTATAGAGTAGACCTGCTATCGGATGTCCAATCCATCCGCAAATTATATAAACCTGTATTTAAATACCCAGTAATATATTCTATATAATACAATGAATCATCTTATTAATTTTTTTTGAGAGATTAATGCAATTCCTGTCATTATTGGAGGATTTTTAGATATTTTTGGATATTCTACCGGAAGGGCATCTGTAAAATATCTCGAGAAAAGAATAAAGTAAGATGGCGAACTATGAATCCTTAACAAGCCTTAATACAATACTGATCCTAAAAAAAGGATTTTGCCACAAAGTCAGGTTAAAAAGAGATACAATTAACTCGAACAAATGGCTGATTAATGATTAATCAGATATGTTGATGCTCGACAAATCTCCTTTCAATTCGGATACTATCCTCTTGTTGACCTTCAGGAACATCAGAGTAGCCAATGTTTCAAATCCAATGAGTGAAAAAGAAACGTAGTCTCAACACTTGATAGTGCTCAGGTTCCGGGACATTGGTGTGAGAAAAGAGCTTTTCTCATCGCCTCACGCGTAGCAAAATATGATTATCTATTTAGGAAATATTGCTACATATGGATTGGTTCCGAGCCCTTTCACAGACATCCCTAATCTATGGATGTCTATAGTTCCTCATCTGTGATTAATTACGGATGTCACCAAATGTGACATCCGTTGCAGGTCTAGTTAAGAGATCTTATCAAAAATCTATAATCTATTGTATCTGCTATTTAGTTATCTAAAATTTAATAACTGACTTTGCTTTGGTTGTAGTTCTCGAGATCACACTGGAGGAGTGTTCCCAGGGCGAACCTCGTTGATATCATCTCTGTCATTAACTGTACAATAACTAACCTTCGGCTGCTGGAATCTTTTAAATTTTTTTGCTTCGAAGCTTTCAAGCTCCGATTTCAAGAACAGTTCAGAGTAAAAAGGTTAAAAGAGAGGAAGAAAAAGGAAGATCAAAGAAGATAGAGCGAGACGCGTTCAGTTTTTAGCGCGCCTTAGTTGCGAATATTATCCTTTCTGTTAAGGTTATGAGCCAAAGGATCTAGGCCGGTAATACACGGGTACCTTGACTTTAATTACCGAGAAACTACCCTTGAAATTATTGAATAACCTTCCTATCCTAATTTCATGTTTATATTACGGTCAATTTTAGCCCTTTTAACTTTACAGCTATAAACCACATTGTAGAACACACACTTTGTATCCGAACTCACTGAAACAGCTGTCTCAACCTTCGAATGGCGGATTAATGAATTTCGCGTAGGCTCATCGCAGACGGAAAACGATAACCGACAACAGACACAAATACCACCCCAGCAAGTGGAAAAGCCCTACCAGCTCACTATAGTCACATGCCAACACTACTGGAACTCCCCGTCGAGATCGTTATCGAAATCCCCAGCCATGTACGAACCAAAACAAGCTCCATGGTTACCTTTTGGGTGTCAAGGTTCTGAATACAATCGATGATGAGGTTTCCCAAATTGTCTTTTCTCTTATTGAGACATTCCTGATTGAAAACCGATGTTATGCAACTAAGAAGGCATTCGTCGATATTCT
>JACVEX010000178.1:0-59503 GCA_017948575.1 Williopsis subsufficiens
GGAGTCTTCCTCAGTGTCGTCAACGGTCTCTAGTTCATCATCAGTCTTGGGATCTTCCTCGTCATCATCATCGATCTCTAGCTCTTCATCAGTCTTGGGGTCTTCCTCAGTGTCTTCGACGATTTCTAGCTCATCCTCTGCCTTGGCATCTTTCTCACTCTCCCATTCTTCTTCCCTCTCTAGTTCTCCGGCTCCTTCGGTTTCCAGTACCACGAAGGAGAAGCAGTCTACTACAACTGTTACCGTAACCTCGTGTCCAGGGGACGGAAAGTGCTTCATTGGAGAGGTCATTACCGGTGTCACTGTTGTTACTGAGAGCAATAATGGTGTGACTACCTCCTTCACGACTTTATGCCCGTTGACGACAGAGACGACAGAGACTCAGACTAAGTCTCACATAGCTACCATTTCTTCTGGTTCTTCTTCTTTCATCACTGTCATCAAGACCACTGAGACTATCATCACCAAGGCCACACTAGAACAAACCACTCATATCATCTTGACGACGACTACCAAGGTCTCTCCAGAACAGACTACGACTACTAAGAACTCTTCAGAACGGACCACTATCTCCTCTGCTGCGGTCGCTCCAGAGCAAACCACAAACGTCATCTCCACAACCAAGGTTTCTTCGGAGCAAACAGTTGCCCTTGCTTCAACCGCCACGATTGGTTCTACTTTTGAAGGCGCTGCTAATAGGGCTGTTGGTTCCTACGTTGTCTCTTTATTCTTTGCATTCCTGTTGATATAAGTTCTTTGAAGGTAATATGGTGCTTCACATTCGTTGTACCGTGTTCCCCATTTTTGATTCTTCTCCGCTGTCACCAATTTTAATTCGCATCCACTAATCATTTTCTTACTTTGTTACACTATTTTTTGACCTTGATAGTCAGATCTTCTCTATGTCCAAGAGGGATTCTTTTCGTTCGCCTTGGAGTATTTCACGACAATGAAAGATCTTTCTCTTTCAAAATTGCCCATGATTTCAATTTTCGCATATGTTTACTGTTTTCCTATTGATTTCTTTTGTAGAAAAAAACATTTCCATCAAGTGCTTGTTTATATTGTTCAAATTAGGTCCTTTTGAAAGCTTGCTTACGAACTTCAGTCGTCTAGCGTGACAAAAAACCATTACTGAAGTATAACGAGCAGTGGCGATAAATTCATACACATCCAAATGGGTAGATGTTTCACCATCAAATATATCAGATCTTTCCACACCAATCCCTGATATATTACCCATGATTTCTGTTAACTTCTAAGGTAAAAACTTTATTATACAATCCAAATTCACAGTAAATCAATCAATCGGCCGATTTGGTGAGTTGATGCTCATAATTCATCTTTCGTCAACGACCTTCTAATTCTTGCGTATTATGGATATATATCATTATAAGAGCTGCTATATTCAGGATCTCGTTCTTTGAATGATATATCTCACCAGCACGATAAGAATTCCAAAAGAAGTATAATACTGTACAAGTTGTTGTACATGATCAGATTAGAATTAGAATCAGATGTGGGGTTGTAGCCTTTAGAATATATCAACAATCGTGTGGTACTTGGTCGTTAAATCCCATAGCAGTAGCTCAGTATGTACTTTGTTATATCCATAGTCTTTCGTTAGTTATCCTGTATGTTTAGAATATGTTTCTGGTTCCAAGTACTCGATAATCGGTACGGGAACAACTATGACTCGGGAATAGTCTCTTGGATCAGACGAAGAAAGTCTTAAATCATTATTTTGTATTATCTCTTACTCTTTTTATCGTAAGCCATTAATTATATAAATTTGTAAAAATCCTTCTCAAATGAACTAGAGATCTTTTTTCCTACACAGTTATGGAGTTATATCAAAAGTGCACTTATGATACATGCAAAGTACTGGTTCTTTAAGAGAAGACTTGAACAACTGTTTTCCGATGCACTTCCAACGTAGCCATGGAGAATATTGAAAATAGATGAAGAGTAGAGATACATGCTGTTTAAAATATTTTGCTTGATCAATGTATTAAATTTTATTGACAATGATGGTGCATTTTCAATATCGCCTGTTTTGTCTCAGTATTCACGTTTTAATGATCCAATCCTATCATCATCGAGACACACAAAGTTCCAAGAATTTGGAATTCCCTAGAGTTTGTGACCTGAATATAGGTGACGAATAGATATCTCAACCGCATAGCTCACTCTCAAGAGCCTCAAACTTGATAGTCACAGCACCCGGGTTATCACGTCAGCGCTCCGAAGATGAAACCAAACTGGCAGCGCCTATCTTCTTGCAAACGTGTAGTGTTAACCAACTATGAAGCTCGGAAAAAAGCTAACAGATCTGTCATTATTTGGGCGTTGGTGATGTTTCAAAAGGAAGAAAGGACACAGCTACAAAAGCAGCTGAGGCAATATTGGCTACTCGTGGTGGCTTGTCCAGTTTATCCATGGACAGATGATCAACAAAAGCGAAATGGATAGCAGCATTACTTTTTCAGGGTGCTATGGAATTGTAGATTGTTAAAGTGGCCACACCTACAATTTCATTATTCAACATGCTAGAGGATTGATATTACTAACGATTCTCTCCACCTTCTTCTGCATCGCAAGTCATGACTTCTCAGGATAATCGTTTGTTTGCCGATTTTTCATACACTGGCGATTTCACGTAAGATTTAGTCCATAAACTTCATGACTCTTATATGGATATTAGTTTGAGGAATGAAAGCTCTGATCTCCTAATCAGATCGGTCATTTTGAACTCCACAGTGGAAGATTGTTTCAATTCATTGTAGAGCCTCCCAACTTCATCAAATTGATTGAGTTACGGAGTCACAGTACTCTCATTCTTTCTATCAATATATCCAGAATATGATATGAAGAATAGAACATCATGCTAGCAGTCTCCGAAATTCGAAATTTACCAATCCATTCGGGTTCACTCTTATAGCAAATAAGATGCACACAGAACGAAAAGAGCATGTTGTTGGAACCGCGATTTTACAGATGAATGTAGAGACCACGTAACATGAAACATACCAGTTCATTCATAATAGTCATATGATCCTCCATCCCTCTTTGACTACGGAGAATTACATTCCACACCATCCATAAGTATGAATAACGCCAAAAGGTTGCTTGGTGCTATAACGTGACATAGAGTGGGGACAAGAGAAAGTTCATTCCTCTTATATCTCTCCTTATCACTGGCCATTATTTCATGTCAATTAAATGTATGGCATATGGGGGTCTTGAATTTTGCAGACTCATCTTCGCCGATCTGGATCACCATCAGTAACTCCATCAACACAATTAGTACCTGGACAGCAACATCATGGAATGAGAAGAGAGAATTGGTTTTCATTATTTATTTACTTAAGGAGTATCTGTTCAGTGATGGAAAATTCGCTTATTTGAAGAGCCAGAATAGGAAGAAGCACCTGTCAGTTTATAAAGAAATTAAAGGCGATTTTTATTAGGGAGAAGTAGAGAAGTTCTTCACCGAAACTCATATAACGCGCGAGTGGTTTAGCGGTAAAATTCCAAGTTGCCATCTTGGAGCCCCCGGTTCGACTCCGGGCTCGCGCATTTCTTTTTTTGATTTGCGCCCTTTCCTCATACAAAAAATCTCGACCTCGACGGCCAAGAATTTTGGGACCCAGCAAATTGACATAAATTTCGCGGTAGTTAGGTAAACGAGACCCACAGAATGTTTCACTACCCCACCGCATCGTTAAAACGAGAATAGTGTCGTTTGAAACAGGGAATCAAAGAATGAAGAAGAGGATCGAATAATGTAAGGGCCGTTGCAGACCTCAAAAGTGATTCCTGCAGTGGTTGTAAGCGGTGAGACTATGTATTTCGAATAAAGACCTTTGCTTAATGGTGTCGATCAATTGAGGCGATTTATGGCCTTTTTGAATTTGTTGAATGCTTTGCATTATTATATACTTTGATACAGGGGTACTTTCAAAACAGTTAAGATAACTCCAAATATTACTTCCTATTTCCAGCGACCTTGAAGCCATAGTCTTTTTGGTACGTATGATGTCAATTTTGATCAAGCGCTACCTCTCTTTGCTATATTGTACTCACTGACGGTTCGTCTTTCCACCGCTGAGAGAATCAGATTTTCAATCTCCTCAGATTCCTGTGATATCCGAAACACACCCTCGCTGAACTAACTAAATTGAAAGAAGATAATGCGATAGTACGGCAACATGATATTCGATACTATAAATCCGTTCTCAGTAGTAGAAGGTGGTATGAATCTTGCTTGTAGTCTCAGTTCCCTCTATTACCAGTTAAATGGGTAAAAAGTATTTATGGGAGGCATTTATGGTCAAAGAAGCAATTCTAATAACCAATTGTGCGCGATAACAGCAGAACCACTATATGTTGTTGGGGATAGACTTGTGGTATATTCACACTCCACGACGACTTGAGTACGGAACACTAAGTTGCTCTGGTCAACCAGTCTTCCAAAAGGTCTAGACACTTTCACGGATTATTCCAATCGCATGCTAAACAAGGCTAGACTAATCCTTTGTTGGATAACACCGCTATCTGTTGTGATCATTAAATGGTTTATACTTCAATGGTTTTCCTTTACCCCCCTCCACTGCTGACAGCCTCAAGAGGTTTGGATAGCTTTCAGATTAGCTGAACCTGATGGTTCCTACATGACGTACTTACTTCATCAAACACGATGATTCGTTAAGGCCGCTGCACAGATTGATATATCTTAATCATCCTACTGATATTGTAAAGAAACACAGCCTTTCTATGGCTGATTCTTGTTAAGATGGGGTCATGATCAAGGGTTTATCCCATTGCATAGGACTGTCCCTGTCAATAGACTGACACAAAGCTAAACTGTTCTTGACAGGGTTGAGTTGTATGAAAGAAAAGAAGATCTTGGAGAAGCCGGATCGTTATGGAGCTTTTGCTGCTCAAGATCCTACTATGGATTCTTTGAGATAGTCTCCTGATGAGTTGTATTACTCTGAGTCTACTTTAAGTTTAATTACGGATTTCACTGAAGACCAGCAAAGGATAAAAAAATAGTACTCAAAAAAACCTCAGAGAGGTTCTACATGCTACATAGTTATCTCAAGGCCAAGTCCAAAAAAGCATTCAACTGTCATGCTGGCATGCTTTTTCCCGCCCGAATAGCCTCCATTGCTGCACCGAACAGAGACATAGGTTCGGTGGTCTAAGGTAGTTGTGTTATTAACTTGAACACGGAGACTGATAGAATTTTGTGGACTCGTAACTCTGAAACTTTTATAGGGGCCCCCTGTCTATATTCCGTAATTTTAAAATCCCAGATAATCTGACAAGCCGCAGAGGGGTAATAAAGACTCCTCGGTGGTGATCCCAAAAGAAAAATGAGAGGTTAACCAACAGGTTTGTCATTGTAGCGGTAAACGGACTCTCCATCTAACAGAAAAGAAATCCATGCTCGATTGTATCACCGTTTCAAATGCTTCATACCTTCCCGATCGCCTGTTACTGGTCCCGTAGATGCTGGAGTCGCTTTCCGGTCAATTCTCTTGTTCACATATAAAAAGCAAACTTTTCTGAGTAACAAACTAGACCAATTAGGATACTAATGTCTCTTACAACCATGGATTGTTTTGAAAATTTAGATGAGCGCTCTTAGCGAAAGTAATTTGAATCAATGATTTCCTGGAAGAGAAGGACAGTTCTGGTGGAGTGATATGGATCGTGAAGCTTTGCCACTTTTGCTCGATCCAGAAACTAATGAAACTGATAATACTCTTATAAAATTTACGCTTCCCAATCATGACAAGCATTTACTAGAGGGATTTTGGAACCCAACAAAAAAAGCTGTAGTTTTTCAAGATCATCATGTTCGAAATTGTCCCCCATAGGCTACATTCTCGGGAGACCTTAACTTAGATTTCGACTTCGAACTAACAGGCTTCAAATCCTCTATATTTTCAACAATTTTCCTTAGTTCTAAACAGAGCTCATAATTTATTTGAGATGTTCTAAGATGCTATTAACAATGAAGAACTTGAATGGATCGCATCTACCCATTTTGATATCTGAGTTTCTACAGGTCAAATGGAAGTTGGAAACGCAAACATATTTGGACTTAATGCACTTTCTCCTGCAATAGGGAGTGAGGTCAACTTGGCCCTCTGATTTGGTGACCAATTCATTTTCCCAGCTGTTCAATGATATATTCTATTTTCACCATTCGAAAGCAGTATCCCAAAGAGATTTCACCGTTTGGAACAATTGGATTCGATTCTTCATAGATTTACTCTTTGCTACAAAGATCTCTTCTGATCATAGAATGTTTCACCCAATTCGCTAGGTTTATATCATGATGCCCCCACCCCGGTGGCTGGTGGCCTCTCTTCAGGTTTCAAAATTCTGATAATATTGAAGGCTTTCCTTTCTCTCTTGAAAGCAGCCAAGCTTCCTATTAGCATGAAGAATGAAACTGATTCAAGTATCACTCTGTATATCTGTTACCTGCTGATTTGGAAAATTGTGATAAGAATGACACATTTCGGTGCGAGGCTAGGAATCCCAATACACGCCACCTGTCCATCTGAACCAATGTACTAGAAGAAAGCTGAAATCTCGCACCTTGTTTTTGCAACAAGGATCTTCTAAAATGAAGAAGAGCATTTTAACCTAAGGTACAATAAATTATGCAAGTGGATAAATAGCTCACCATTACGGAATCGTCGTTGTGTCGAGCAAAGACTACGACTTTCTCTCCCAAGAGGGTTTCTCCTAAAGGAGAGCACATACAAGTCACATTTTATCAGGGCTTCTTCTCAAAAGATTAAGATCGCGGTGCGCAAGAATGACAGAAAGTGTGCTGCTGCACTCAGAATGGTGAGGTCTTTGTTTTCTAACATGAAAACGTATGCTTCAAAGCCATACAGTTGAAAAAATGATATATCAATGTGTGCATTTTTTAGCAAATGTGAACTTGTGGATAAAAATAAGAAAAATTGATTGTGATGAAAAAGAGATATTAGTGAAAGTCAGGGAAGATATGGAAACTCTTGACAGAATAGGATGATGAAGCTGATTCGATTCAAAAGATGCCGCTAACTGATTTTTTTTGCAGTGAAATAATAATACAAATGATATCTCATGGAGATATATCCACCTGGCTTTGGAATTGGCACTTAACTTTTGCTAATTTTATAAGACTAATTCTTTTTAGGAAGCAACACCAAATGTGTTTAAACTCTGAGTCAATCCATACCATGAAACTGCACCACAGGAGTTTCTAGAGTAGATATATTCCTCATCTTGGCCTCTTCAGACAAGTGTGGGTTGCCTTGTTTGATCAGTCGCCTAGAACCAAAACTCTGAAATAATCAAAGAGAATTATATTAAGCCATACTCACAGAGAGCTTTCTCTATCATCCATGCATCCTCTTCAAGGTTCATTCGAAACGCAGCATGTTTTGAAACATCAAAGAAAACTGTGAAAGAGATATCAGCCACCTGCGGAGTGATTTCAGTACACCTTGTGGAAAGAAGTTGGTGATTCTATTTATTGTAAGATCATACTTAGGGATATATGCGACTCTTACAGCGATCAATCGTTCCTAATAATCATATTTGTCCCATCTTCAAAAAGGAAATTGGAAATATTCTGCGAGAAATCACAAAGAATTTCGATGTCAACCTTGGTGAGTCTAACTAGACTTTCACATTAGTTACTTTGTCCGACGATCCAGATGAAAAAAGAACTGGAAGCTGAAGCCTTTGAGAGGAATTGCAACCTGATGACAGTACCTTTGGTGTTCAGATAGAGAAATACGTATCTAATGCGGTAATGGATTCCTCGTAGGAGTGGACATGCTTTCTTTTCTATACTGGAAACCTGGGGTTTATGATCCCATTTGAAGGAAAAAGTATGCTTCATCTTCATCATAGATGAAATCATGCGTTTGGGTAGTGCTGTACATCGCTCTGCGAAAACGAAAGAGCTAGATAAGTTCTGACCAAACCCGATAGCGTACTATAATCTTGGATTCTTTCCAATCTAGTTACCCATTATTCTCTCAATGTTCATGGATGATTAGTGTTTGATCCATTGTCTCAGAGAATTGTGTCAAGTCAAGGTTATTAGCAGCCTCTGCAGCAATTCGGTACGAGATTTCTCGAAATTCACAGATTCAGATTGACTGGTAGCCTCATCTCATCGTAATTATCTGCTCTTCTCTGCACCATCCACTCTTTCTGGATTTTATTGGTCGATTGGCTGATTTTTTGAATTGGGTATTTGGAAGGTGAGTTGTGATCTGGTTTTATGGAAAGAAACCAGCAATTAGTAAACAACAACTAAGGAGAAGGAGAATATTTGAATCGACATGGTGACTACGAATGGTCTTCAAGGCAGGGATCTCTTGCGCCAGTTTTATTGAGGAACTGAGGCCTGAGATCTTCAGCAGTGGCAACAACGTCCTGTTATCTTTCTGTTGCTTAATCTTGTCAGTGGAAGGCCTATCACTGCCTGGATTTGTACCAACCAATGACACCAATTTCTTTTGAATTGCTACTTGGTACCGGACAAGAATATTGAGAGACGACTATCAGTCAGAACTGTTCCTGTAGCTGTGATAATCAATGCTAATTACCTCCAGCTCAAGCTATCATGCGAGAAATAGTCTGACTTATATGTTCTCTCTTTTAGCACAGTTTCTAGAAATCTAACGAGTCAAAAACAACTAGAAAAATATCACAATGATGCATTTCAGGGGGTCTACAAGCTGAGTGGATGATTCGGAACCAGAATTCTTTTAAAATTATTTGAAAGTTCATGCAACCCAGGAATATTCATCATCAGGCATGTCCATGAACACGCTTTACCTGAATCTACTACAAAATTTCATGTCAATACTTTGAAAACACAACGTGCATTAAGGAAAGTACTGGTTATTGATAAGTTCTCGGACTTCAGGTTATACTTGAATGTCGAGCATGTCAAGAGGCCAGCGCATAGAACTCTGTGCTCCATAAAAAGTATACCCAATTCGCCAAAAATGGCGCAAAATGCATTCGAACCAGGCGATTGGGATGTTGGAATAAACAAAGTGCAATAGTATACCCGATTCGAAATCATGGCGAAGGAAAGGTGAGCGAAACTGCCTTCTGTAACCAACAGGACTATACCAGCCTCAATATAGTATGCAATTCCTTCGTAAGGTAATACTTTGCTTCTACTGGTCTACGGAAACTAAGATCTTAAATCTTGGTGTGCCTTTCGGTGGCCAAAAAACTTTCCGCAGTCATTTTTATGAAATTTCTATTCCTCGAATTAAATTTTTCTATCCAATATTTTTGACTTCAATGCCTTTTCAATGATGATAAGATACAATTTCGTTAGAAAATTTAGTACCAGGATCTGATAATTCAGTGAAGTGAAATTTTACTAATGTTAATTTCGATTATCATAGCAGACTAACGGCTCGTCCATATGTGTCACGCTGAGTAATATCTGTTGGATATAAGTCAGACAATCAATTGACGACTTCTAAAGGATCCATGCTATAGCGAAAATCTAAATAGGAGCTTATCCCAGACTAGCATCTCCGGAAGTATCAGAGTTCATAGGTTTTTCTTTCATTTTATCCTATGGAATATTATGTACATCAGAAATTGCTTGAACAGAAATAGCGCTGGATCATTGAGACAACAGAACACTTCCATTTAAAATTTCGAGAGGCGAGATATTCAACAGGAATCTCAGACTTTTGTTCCACAAAAATAAGAATTGATAAAAGCCATCAGTTTATAACAACAGAAAAGTTAGTGGAAAATTTCTCTAGTTCGATGAAAATATTAATTCCTGCTTTAGGAGAATATTGAGAGAGGTTTTTGTTAGCCAATAATAACATAGTTGCCAGTGATCCAAGATTGGCACACTCTGAGAAACGAAGAGAAGAAGTCTCTCTGATTGGAGTAGAAGTCCGCAAATTCTCTTACTAAGGGTATTTTAGCACTAATTCTACGGCTACAGCACAGTTTTACTTCTTTATCAATGATATCACATTGCATCACATATCAATGATTGTGCTCTACACAAGAATCCAAGACTTTCTCAAAATTCAGATAAATTCATTTTTTAAACGGTTATAGACATCACCGTTGACAATTGTATGGGGTCTCTCCTTCTGATAGAAGAACTGCATAAGATTCTTGACACATTTCTTCTCGAAGTTCTCAAATGAGTCTCTAGTGCAAACACCTGTGTGAGGCGTAAGTGTGATCTTCCAGTTAGCTAGCAGTTTCTCATGGATCTTAGGTTCAAACTCATGGACGTCGAACCCTGCTCCTACCAGCTGGCCTCTCTCAATAGCATCGATCACAGCAGCCTCTTGCACAATAGGACCGCGAGCAATATTAACGAGACGAACGTGTGACTTCATCTTCTTGAAAGACTCGAAGTTAATCAAATGTCTCGTCTCTGATGTGTAAGGACACGCGATGAAGATGCAGTCCGCTTGCGCAAAGAGTTCATCAGCCGTAGAACAGAATTTGATATCCCCAACTTGTTCTTCCAATGATGGCTTCCTAGATCGGTTATTATAAATGATGTTCATACCTAGGGACTTGCATGTCTTAGCGACAAGAACGCCAATGTCACCAAGGCCAATAATACCGAGGGTTTTACCACTTGGATCGTCGCCGATATTCGCAATCGCTTGAGAATCATAGTACTTTCCTGGAGTTCTCACACAATGCTCTGCATAAGTGAAATATCGGAACGAAGAGAGAACCAAGTAGATACCGGCATCAGCGGTAGCTCTTGAGCATGAATCTGGAGAGTTGCAGAACACAATGTCTCTTGAAGACAAGTAATCAACGTCAACAATATCATAACCGTGCCCAGCCGAAACAATGATCTTTACAGAGTTTGGAAGCAACCTCACAGGATCATCTCTGAATATATAGTGATGTATATATGGATTGGACTTCAGCCATTTAGAACGACACACAGCATCGATCTTGCCAATTTTGCCATAGTTTGGCTTTTGAAGTTCGGCCATGTATTTCTCCACAGTCTCGAAATTGTAGATCACAAGTTCAAAATTCTCGTTCAACGTGGCCCATGCTTCAGAATCGTGGACAGGATTGTCCCAAGGGATATATAATACTCTCGGTTTAGCTTTTATCATAGCAATTTGGGTCCAATTATCCAAACCCCCCAGAAATTTGCTCTGTTTAGGAAATGGCCCTGTTTTATACTGACCACTTCGGAGAAAAGTTCGGGAGCAGATGATATTTTTCGATTTCTGTAGCTTTCCCATGCATAAGCGTGACTAATATAGAGACAAACCCTTTCAGTTCTAGCATAGAGATCCATCCTGAAGCTACAGCACGCCAAAGCTGTAAGAATCCTAATCCCTGTAACAACACCATCAACGACCTAAACTCTTCTTTCACAGTATTAGCATCTTTTTGAACACCATCCATCTGGGCGCAGCCTAAAACCAGAATAGCTGCGCCGTCTTCTAAATTCAATTCAGAGTCACTTTGCGAATATGCATCAAAACGTATTCCGTTGGCTCGGTGTGGAGTTCTGCTCCTTTCAATTGGTTGCTATTGCCGGAAGTGTGCTTCCGAAAACCCTTATCTGGTTGTTGGTCCTGCCTACAGAGAAACCGATTACGTCAAATCATCTTTCAATCGAAAAAGGACCAATAAGATAGACTATTACACGTTATAGAGAACTGACAAAATTTAACAAGATAATGCAATCATAACTACGTATGTGGAATATCTATCCAAATACACATTTTCTCGTAAATGTCTTCTTTACCAGACTCTTCCGATCAATCTTGGATGAAAGTAACATAAATCTTCGAAAGAGTCATACCAAAAAAATCGAGTGATCTCTTCTTAATTGTTAAACAGCTTCTGCCACCAAGAGAGGTTTATTAATCTCCTTATAGAGCTCATTAAATAAAAGATAATGTCTGATATTGTCGCAGTCGGAGCTGGTGTCATTGGGCTTTCCACTGGTCTCACATTGAGTGAAGCTGGGCATGAAGTGAGAGTCATAGCAGCCAATTTCCCAAATGATCCTTTTACTTCGAGATATTCTTCTTCATGGGATGGTGCTGATTACAGACCGTTCTTGTCCCATACTGAGAAGGATTATGAAGAAGCCAAGCTCACCAGAGCTACATATGAATATTTCAGACAACTGGCTGTTGAAGCACCAAAGTCAGCTGTGAAATGGATAAAAAGGGTCGTTTTTGTAGAAGATAAAGGAATATATGGCTTGAATTCTAGGAGTTACTACGAAGGTATTGAAGATCTCAAAGGTGTTCCAAAGAGCCAATTGCCAAAGGGTGCGAATTTTGCGGCTTCTTACGAAAGTTGAGTCCTAAACTCTCCACTGCACAGTCAGTATTTAGCTAGAAATCTCGCATTCAAGCGCTTCTTCACATTTACTGGTGCAGAAATCAACTCTCTGAAGCAAATTTCACAGGGTTATCCCAATAAATTGTTGTCAACGCTTCAGGTACCAGATTGCAATGGGATGGGGGTTATGATCCAAGCTGCTTCCAAATAAGAGGTCAAACTTTGCTAGTCAGAACACCGCAAGGCCGCACCTATTTGAGCAAGACCGTTACGAACCAATCCAAGGAGGGATTGTGGAGTGTTGTGATCCCGATACCTCACCATGGCGGTATAACTCTCGCCGGCATCAAGCAAATGCACGATTACCAAAGAGCTCCAAAGGAGAAAGATACTAAGACACTTATGGAGGGAACCAGAGTCTTTTACGTTGAGCTCTTTATCGATAGGAAAATTGGATATTAGATGCATCAATGCCGGTTTCAGACCAGCAAGAAATGGTGGTAAGAAGTTGAGGCTGAGGCTCATGGTAGGGAAGCCATGATTATACATGCATATGGTGCTGGCAGGATGGGGTTATAGTCTCACGGTGTTTCCAAGAAACTTGAAGAGCTTGTTGATGACCTGGCTGGTAATTCCGAGTTGTAAATAGTGAACAATATCCTAAGGCATCTACTATACAAGTTAATTAGCTTTATCACCTACTTGATATTTATATGATCAGATTTGGATTAACCTGTTTTGAATTAGCGAATGTGCAATATTACATTTGAATGTCAATAATATAGTGGAATTCAAAGCCGCCCACTGAATTGAAATAAAATCTTGCCGATGTGCTACACTCCACTCAATGAGATTTGAATTCTCACCAATCAAAACTAATCAGATATCAATTTTCTGCTTCGTTGAATTGCTGGTTCAAAAATTGTGTTGCACGTGAAGAACTGTTCGATTGACCTTGTGGTCGAAGGTTCAGCGCAAGATCAGAAACCCCGCAAAAGATGTTCTTCTATATATCATTCCGGCTTTTAAGTCAAGAGCTAAATATCATAGTAAAGATCGGCTGTGCTGTCTATGAGCGGATATCGGCACCATGGCGTAATCGGAGACGCTCAAGGCATCAGATTCTTGCTTCTGAGTCTCGGTAATCACTCTATCCAATTAGATAAAGTCATTTTTATTTATATTAATATGAAGAACATTTTCCATTAAAGACAACATCCAAAGCGTTGGCGAGCACACTATCTCTAGTACCTATTTTCATAGAGAGTTCTATTGTTACTTATAGGAATTCAAGATCTGCGATTGAGCCTGAATCTAGTAAAGATTGATCTCTTTTCAAAAACTACAGATTTACCGAATGCTTGGTGGAAGAATGAGAATTTCATAAATTATATCAATAGCATCAATATCGTCTTCTTGAAGACTAAACGGCGGACCGCGGATCTTTCCTGAAGATGCTTGGTCTCTTAACAAATACAAACGTTGGAATTCTGATTGGGGACTACTTATTCGGTAATGTTAAAGGATTCCTGTTCCAAGGATGATTACAATATCACGCCAATAGATGAAAATTTGATTAAATTTACTTCACAGTTGCTAAATAATAGGCCAACAAGTGAATTCTTGAACTCTTGAGGTGAACTGAGAAGCATTTCAAAATTGAAACTATAAAGAATGACGTCTGTGACAATAGACATTCATAAGCACCCAGCAAGTGATTCATATGAGAATTTCCATTTCCTGCTACCTATTCTCAATATCAATCCTGGAAAAAGGACAGGTGCCTCTGGATGTTTAGCCATTCATATATCTTAGATACAATTGGCTCGGCAAAAAACTATTATGCAGTGACCTAAATGCTGTCAAGGTATTCAAATTCCAGACTGGGCTCAAGAGATTAAGGCTCATTAGTCGCATTATTGTGTTTATCCCTTAATTCTGAGAATCACCACACCTTCTGTTAATCTTTGATTTGTTGATGGCAGTGCTTTTAGAGAAGTTTGCGATGAATAGTTGTACTATCGTGAAACTATACTTTGTAGCACATTTTGGAACTGAGCGCCTGCTAGACCCATGATGCTTGTTCTTTGGTTCTGTTTTTTCCAAAATCGTGTCAGTATTCGACAAAGAAAGATCATATGAGGATTGCAAGCCATCCCAAAATGAACTTGAGCGGAACATTCAAACTCTGTTTCGGTTCGCAGAATAAGTTAATAGTCACTATGGTCTTTGGTGACAGTGTTACTCTAATCATGAAACAGAGGGTCAACGATGGTCACGAGTCGTTTGCAGTAACGTGCGCCGTTCAAGGTCCTACAGATAACAGCTTGGAAAAACCTACGATCATGTTACCTTCAAAGAAAGATGTTTTGGAAATAGAGACTAGCTTCCAGTTCGCTTCTTGCGTAATAGTCCATTAATGCAAAAATAATGCCAGGTGAACATGTCTGAAATATTTAGAATATGCAAAGGTAGGAAAAGACAACCCATATCAACTCAGACTCTGGATTTACTAAGAAAATAAGTTGAGCTAACTTTCTTGGTCAAAATTTTTGATGGGATAGTAGAAATAGAGTAGCAATCTTGAGAAATATACTGAGTCGGTTATATTTCTTTCCTTTGAAGCCACTCTTCCTTCTTACCAGATACAGATGGATTCGAGATATTAATATGATCGGTGGACTTCATGAAATATGCGACCTAAGACCAAGTCAACAAGAATGGATCGTTCTGCCAAAGCTCTCTTCCATAAGACCTGTAATTATTTGTAGGGAAGATTCAGTTCCATAGTGTTGACTTCGGTTTTGGCATTGGATCTGCTTCAAAGCCCTGATCAGCAGGATCCACTTTCGGGCTTGAACTCAAGGATATTTCTTTCGTATTTTGGATCACCACATTACTTAATTATATTGCATCCATACAATCAGCATTAGAGATGCACTTCTCCAACTTCCTGCAGGCCATATTGACTGCTTTTCTCAGCACTTCAGGTGTAAGAGGAATAGTACTCTTGATCTTGCGTCGTTCAAAAAAAACTTTCGTTCTTTCCACTGTTTCAGATTCCTTTAGATCCCTGAGGAATTCATTGATAGAAGGGAGTATCGAGAGCATCTGAGCTCACGCTTTGAGATTTGTTAAACCTGCAGGTGAAATGGCAGAATGCTTCAGGAATACCATGCCCTCTCCAAATGGCGCAGTTGAGCCAAGAAAGCGAAGCTATTCTTTGATATTCTCATTAGCATTAACACAATTATCCCTTAAGATATTCAATATGTCTCTGAAGCTTATACACTAATTCAAGAGCTCATAAGAGCTGTTCAAGCGACTCAGAACTTCACATGCCGGTTTAGAAAATTTTATGTTTCAATGGCTACGTATTTCTTCAAACTTTCCACAATAAATATCAGATAACCTAATGATAGATCCAACTTTACGCACCTTCGGCAAGACCGAAAGATCTCTCGTGAAGTACTAGTGGCTGAAAAAGCGAACACAGCTCTGGATTCTTAGACTATCTCCCATATTTCTTTCTTCAAAAGAAGGAGATGCCAAAACCTGGTACACCAAGCAATCTAGGAGACCGAATGTAAGCACCTCATTCGGTTTCTATACTGTCAAAAGATATTGTATTCACTGTTTCAGTTTAGATGTCACCAGTGATATAGTTCCTTACTTTTCTGTCAGGCTCACTTTGCCCTTTTCCATAATGAAATTAACTGCAATTTGAGCATCTCCCCGCTGCCCTGGAGAGTAAGCCATCATTCTGAACTACCTTTTCTCGACGTAGGCTTATTATTCCTATGGCATTAAAAGCAAGATTCTCAAGAAATACGTTGTCTTTGAATCTGAGGTCCATCAAATTATTAAGATACATGAAATCCATTAAGTTATCCCTCATGAAATATTTCGTGAGCTTCAAGCTTTTGATATGTGCTGTATCTCTCTTTTCTTACTATAATTCTGTCGTTGCTGTTAATTCCATGTCTAGCAAAGAAAACAGCGACTGCACTAGGTGTTGAAACCTCTCCCATATCTATCACTAATTCTTCGAGATAGAAGGAAGTCGTCAAAGCTTCAGACGGGCAAGTTTGAGATTTGTTGAACTTTAATGTGAAATTATAGAAGGGCTCTAGGAGTTGCCTCATTAGCTCGACCTCTCGCCACTCTTATCTTGACAGCTTCTGCCCCATGAAATCTAGCAAAACCTCACCAAAGGTGATTTTGATCCTAAAAGTCACTGATGTTCATGGATTCTTTCATGTGCACTGGAATAGATTACCCATAAGCATTCCAAAAGCACTTGTTTCAAGTTCAAACAGCACAAAAGAAGTTCCTCTGATTACAATCTCTCCAGGTGGCATAGTAAAAACTCTTTGAATAGTTCTTACAAATATATGAAAATTTGTCACAATAGACATCAGACAAACAAATAGTTGAAGCTATCTTTATGATCTTCATCAGGGCATCAGCAAACAGAAAAGTTCTGCTCAACAGAATGTTGATGTACAAAAGGCATTGACACCATTTATCTTCATCAAATAGCCCTGAGATATCATTTTCTCTATTGATGTTTTCGGTTCTGTACGTCATAAACAAAGTACAAGATAGCTTTTCAGAGCCAGGTTGTTCGAAGCTCCATCTAAGGTAATACCTGTACGCATTATTTGGAATTTCAAAGAGGAACGGCTTGTGTCATGCATAATATACACTTCAACATACAAAAGATTGTACTTTAGTATAGTTATTAGACATTATTCGAAATCATTTCAAATTATTCGAAACTGCCTTTCTGGTAAGAATTCTCATGCACATAATTATGTCCATTTTCTGCAAAATGAAGCTTAAATTAACAGAAAATTAATTAATAACTCAATAAAAATCCAATAAAACAAATTTAGAGAACATTTATCCATTAAAGAACGAGATATACATGATCATATATTTCGAATGGAATAGGGGAAGTGGTGAGCGCCAAGAATTTATTAGATTTTGTTCCAATACGAATAATATTCGAATCGTGTCCATCTCTATGAAATTTCACTATAGACCTAAAGCTTCTCTTGCTCGATAAACTGAAAAAATGCCAAACAATGGGGAGGTAACATGATCATGCTAGACAACTAGCGATATCGGCAACACGAGAACGCATTGGGAGCTTAGATCATGCAAGTGGTATGATGGTAAACTGTTGAATGTAGAAATCAGAATGATTTTAGATTTATTGTGTCATTCAACGCTAGCGTCGAGTTTTTTAAAACTCTGCAATTGAAGTTGAAATCAATGAAGCTTACTCTAGTTCCATAAAACGTGCCTTCTTTCAAGTGTCACTCATTAGCATCTTCACTCATTCTCAGGGCTGGCTCATCTTTTTCTTTACTCACAATTAACAAAGATTTTGTCTTAAATTTTCACAAAGCATCTCCTGCCCGTTCCACATCCATTTGTCCAAGCAATTAACAGAAGTAATTTTTGTGGCGCTGAATGTCCAGTTCAAAAAAGTAAATCTGCTCACTCATTTTGCAAACTTCAGACCTTTTTCGCGATGGCTGCGGGACTCCAAAGTGATCGCTTCCAGCTTATTTTCCAATTGTCACAGAGGGCTAAGTAAAGTGGAAGTTATTTGCTATTGGCCGGATCTAAAGTAATCGATCTATTATGGCTTCTACAGAATATGATATATTGCTATTTAAGAGATTTCTGCTTTCTTGTCAGTTCAATTTTTTTTCTATCAGGGCGGGGTTCGAGTCTGACACAAAGAAGCCTGGCATAACAGATAGAGCACAATGGTAATCATCACTCAGTGGGATCCAGATACGGTTCTGTTAACTGATGAAAGTGTCAAGGAAGCTTGGAGGATTTGTGCATTGCAAGGTGTCTCCTTTGGTGACAATGGGTATAAGTGCCACTTGGCGCTAGAGTATCCTCCATCACTGTCTTCGTTTTGGTCTCCGTCTTCTTTACCCTGTTGCCTTTATTCATCAGAAACCGTGCTGAGATGAAAACTCCGGTTTATTTATATATCTTTGCGAGGTACTTTTTTGGTACTGGTGTTATCGTTACTAATTCTTGCATTCATTTGTTAGATCCAGCTTATAGAGAAATTGGTAGCCTGTCTTTTATTGGTTGGACTAATAACTGGGTCATCTATTCTTGGTGTCCTACTATTTTTTTGATATCCGTTGTTATAATATTTTTGGTGGACCTTTTCTCTGATGTTATCGTTGAGAAGCAACTCGGTATCAGAAAGAACCACATATCTAGTAATGAGGTTATGGATACTGTTATTCGTAACAGAAGGCGGGTCTAAAGCTGGAGAAAGTGAATGAGGCATGCGACTTCTTAATGGCGATACTAGCACCTATGTGTTTTGTAGGTCACTGACATGATCCTTATCATGAGCATCTCTGTTCAAGTTCAAGTCAATGCCGTCATTGGTCAGGCCAAAATACCCCGGCAATGGTCTTTTACGTTTGCGGCTTCAATCGCCATCATTTGAGGATTCTTCTTGAATGATCCTCTTCTTTTGGTCAGCCATGACCGACAGATCGCAAACGACAAGTTGGAGGTCGAAATTTGAAAGGTTGACTGCAGAGGTTTTGTTTCGGTAAACTCTTCCCTAGTGCCTCCATCTCAAGAGAAAATCTATTAAACTTGTCATATTAGGGAAGTTTCCATATAAGTAGGAGCTATGTACAATTTCTTGGACCGGTCACTTAACCACGGATCACAATGCTTTAGTGATTCGCAGCTCGCGGATCGCTCCCCGTCTCCGATTCGTCACATTTCTAGATCAGAGACGCCTGCATTCGTGATTATTTGTCAATTTAGGAATTATTTTTGAAGATAGATGCGACACTACGAAAAGCATATCGAGCGTAAACGATGTTCCTGAAGAAGAGTTACCCTGCCGCAGATGAATTTGTCCCAAGAGATTTAAAGTAGTAGTTATCGCGAAGATAAATGTGCCGCACAAAGTTATCTCAGGGTTTATGCAATACTCTCCTGCCGAGCACTCCAAGAACACCTCAAAAAACCAGAATGAGCTGTAGCCTACATGTCGGCTCATACCTGACACTGCTCAGATACTGGAACATCTCAATAGGAATGGGATTCTGTTTGCTTTGACAACTTCTTCTTAGCCTCACGATTATGAGAAGACGACTGCCCATTTGCAGGGCAACTTTGACCTGTTTGGCAACATGTGAACCTCTGCCAAATATCTGGTGCGTGGCTTTGGAGTATCGCTCATTGCTGAGAGAAGATCAAATGAGTCTTAAAGATATTATGCCTGAGGAATGCTTGGGGTTTTAAGACGGTGTCCGTGGTGTCCGTGGTGTCCAGGCTGGATGAGCTGCTGACTGCACCGTCATTTGGGTTCCTCATGTTGAAGCATTGAAGGTTCTCGATGGCAAGGAGAAGGATATCATTGGAGATTGAGAGATTTCTACTTCTCTTGCTGATCTGGACAAGGCCTAGAATGGCTTTGAGGTGTTGCTCAACATCTGTCGAATACTTAGCCTTGAATAGATGGCTCGGAAACAGCAAATATATTTTTATGTATCAATGTATCAATTTTTTATAAAATTTGCTAATCTACACAGCGGACAGTCAGTGTTACAATAAGTAAGCACCAATAACAACTGAAGCTGCAAGGAGGACTGAAGAAAGTGGAGAGGTAATTCCAGAACCAGCTCCAGCGGAGGCAAAGGACCTGGAAGAAGAAGAACCAGAAGCAGAAGAAGAGGCGGAGGAAGAAACCTTGGAGGTGGAAGTGGAGGAAGAAGCCTTGGAGGTGGAGGTGGAGGAAGAAGCCTTGGAGGTGGAGGTGGAGGAAGAAGCCTTGGAGGTGGAGGAAGAAGAAGACGAAGAGGAGAGTCCGCTGCTGAAATATCCATCAGTGTTGCTGGAAGAATAGTTGGAAGTGCAGTTGCCCCAGATGGACTTGATCACTGGCAAGACACCCTTTCCACCGGCACCAGAAGAGGACGTATCTGGACATGGCCAACTGGAACCGGCGTCGTTGTAAACTCCAGTGTAAGACTGGTTCCAGAAATTAGCTGTGTCGTTGGAAGCAAAGTTCTTGAAACCGGTTGTGTTGGTCATGAAAGAAAAGACGTTGGCACCAAGGTCATGACGACCAAGATGGTGAAGACCCCAATTGTTCTCAGCAGAAGAAATGAGGGAGTAATGGCTGTAGAAAGTGTCATCAGTAGTACCCTTCAAGTGTGATGGAACAGCACCACCGAGCAAGATGGTGTAAGCGTTGTTACGTTCCTCATAACTGTCATTCTCGTCAAAAGTCAAAACAATGAGAGTGTCATTCATGAAGTAAGAGTTGTTGAGCAAAGGGGTCAAAAAGTTGTAAGCCCACTTCCCAGCAACCTGGACATCAGTGTCATGACCATCGTTGGTCATGTTTGGAGTAATGAAAGACCACTGAGGAAGAGCCTTCTTGTTGAGGTCATCGTAGAACAAAGTAAAGTTCTTGATGTTCGAGATTCTATCGCTGGAGGTGATGTTCTCAAACAGAATAAGAGGATTGTGCTTTCTTACATAATCATTGGCAAAAGTCTCCTGGTTGGAGTAGTTGAAACCCTGGAAGCCAGTGTATGGCAAGTCTTCCTGGTACTCACTCCAAGAAATACCCTCAAACTCAAGAAGGTCAGCGACACTGGAAATGTTGGCTGGGACCTGGATGAATCGATCATCATCAAGACCAAAGTAGTCACCAGCTACAGCAGCCAAGTAGTTTGGCTCAGAAGGATGGGTGACAGCAACGTAGTTGGTTAACAAGATACCATTCTTAGCGAGCTGGCTGAGCTCAGAGGTAGCAGCATTACGGTAGTCAGTGTTCTCCAACCAAATGTGAATAAGACGATTGAAGACCTTGCCCTCGACATACTTGTCACTTACGTAGGATGCAGCGGTAGCAGTGGCAGCGGCAGAGGCGATTTGCTTAGTGTTTGGCTCAATTGTAGAGTAGGTAGGGGAGACATGAGAGATGGAAGACTGAGCAGCAACAGAAGAGGCTGCGAGAGCAGCCAAAGAAAGGAGCGAGATCATTACTGCTGAACTTTTGGTTGAACCTTTTCACGGAACAGGTGCAGAATACTTTATATACCCAGCAGAGCGCCCCCTGGAGGCTCGCAGAACGTTAAATTAATCACCTTGCTGTTCTAATCTCGCCATTTCGGGTTCGATATGTGATCCCCCACGGTCGCTGCAGCCAATTTTTATGATGTGTGGATAGCACGTGTAAACGGCGGGTGATCTGATTCGCCAGTACCCACAAATACCACAGGATGTTATGCTGCTGGACGAAACACGTGGCCGGGAATGTCGATTACTCTTCAAATAAGCATATATATAGATTGTATTTGATTGGATTAGGTTTTTTGGAGTTGGAAAGGTAAAGAACAAGTTCCGCAGGTAGACACAGCACTGGATGAATTCTCGCCAACGCCAAGATTGCCAAGGCACGAATGAGATTTCTCTGAGATCTCTAGTGAGGGCTTAGTTGGAATGGCAGATTGACAGTTTCTGTACAATCGTACCACCTAGTCGCTACCCACAATGTAATTAGAAGACCTTCATAGCGTCTTCTATATCCAGCAATCCAGGCTCAGCGACACGTGCTAAATCCTACTGCATTTAGAGAGTGTAACAGTTGCACGGCAAACAGCCGAACTTTTGAGTCTCGATGGATTGGTACCAAGGCCACTCGGTTAGATGGGTATTGGTATAGGTATAGGTATAAACATGTAATTTGAGTTGGCATGATCCATCTCTTCTTACAACCAGACTGATCTTCTATCGGGACTGTATTACAATCATTATTCTGTGGTGCAGTCAGTTGATACCCATTTCAAAATGCCTTTGACAATGCTGTTCCCAAGTTTGCCTATGAACCATAGATAAAAGCTGTTGGGTGATGCATGCAGCAGTATGATTTACATATGAGAATGGAAAGCCGCCCTGACAACAAGATTCTAGGGAACTCATTCAATGAAGTGACAATGCAGGTTGATCCAGTTGGGATTGTGAGGACTTCATTAACTGGAACGGTCGTGAACCCTCTTAAAAGATTCCACGCGATTGTGGCAAGCTTAGTTGCCAATGATGGCAATGGCAAATCCTTTAGGAGTTCTCTAACTGGTGGCAGCGAGACCCGCTGCTTCCTGATGCTATTGTTGACGAACATTGATGATGTCTTTAAGAGGGACGACAATGCATTATATAGGGGGCGGAGTGGGTATTACTTAATTCATGGATTTTATATTGGATTGATTAAGTATTATTCCGATTAGCAGATGACAAATTGGAGGAGCAGACGTAGTGGGAGTAAGGGCCTGTAAGCCCATAGGGACTTAATCCGGATAGGGCCTCAAGGTGGCAGGAGCTTAGTGTTGCAAAGACACCCATATAAGGACACAATGCTAGCCTCTAATGTATAGTTACTACTCTAGCTCAAGACACTAATAACTTATTAGAGCCTATATAGTAGGCGACGCTTTCAGGGGTAGGAATGCATTAAAAAAGAAAAAGTATTTGAAAACTACGGTTTATACGATCACCTTGTTGAAGTGGGTCCCTGCAAAAGAGTTGTACAGACAATCAGACAGTCGATGGAGATGTTGAAGATGATAGAGAAGTTTGAAAGTGAGCTAGTAAAGATTTAGTGGAGCCAAGACGGTGAGTCTAAGTTGAAGATATTATTAGTGTTAGCGGCTCTCTTAAAAGACATCCACAAGCACTGTCCCATTTATTGGCGGCTTTAATTTACCAGGGTAATCCTATCACAGCCGTTAATGCCTGCCCCACTCCACTATCGGGGCGCACCCATCATCACTTTACAAATTTGAATTTGGGCGTCAGTAGGGAGGTGGAGTCTGCAATGCAAACTTTTATCTCGGAGCTTTCTAGCCAATAGGCGTCGCTCCTGAAAATAATACAGGTGAAAGTGTCTCCCCCTTTTTCTGCACATTATGTTTTGTTTGGGTTCTCTGAATCATTTAGATCGCTGATCTCCGGGTTCTCTGCTATGCTGGTTTCGGGCTTTTGCATGATGACACAGATGCGCCCCCCTCCACGGACATTAGCGGCGTTTTTTGTAGTCGATGCACATTTTCATGCAACTGAAAGTATGGATTTTTAACACCCACCGAGACCTCACGAATCGATCGATGAAAGGTTTGGAATCGGACTTGAGGCCGATTAAACTTAAATCGCTTCCATCTCGTTATGCTCAGAGAGATAGAGTTCATATCACCAAACACTGCCCTCGATCACCATGAATCAACAAAGATGTAACTCATATTAGACCTTTGAGACTTTGAGTCAATTAAACCGAGGACTCCGGACTTCGGAAGTAACCAAACTTGGTTTAATTATCTGCCTGATATCCATCTGAACAACCCACATGAAGATTTCGCGCAGGAGTTTTCCGTAGTGCATAGGCGTCTCACAAGAAACTTGAAAGATACAAATAGTTGTCATATTTATATCATTTCTTCCATCTAAATACAATTTATAGTTATATATATCACATTTATTATCCTTTTGGCTTTCCAAATTACTTGTATTATCATAAATTTCAGGATGGGATTTGCGCAACCCTTCAATGGATCTAGAGCCAGGCGCGAATATTGAGTGTCCCCTCCCATCAGGCGCTTTTGCAGTCCTCGAGACTACGAATAACCTGGGTTGCCAAAAAAAGTGACTTATCTGTAATTCTGAAAGAAAGACAACGTTCGAAACCATAGACACATCCTCGGAGCTGTAGATAGACACTCTGGTCCGCTGGATCTGACAGGGCCTAATCTAATTTGTATCACTACTCCAATCGCCTATCAATCGCATATTACCGCCGAGGCATTGAATGAATTACCCAAATTATTCAAAATGGGTGTCACCAGTGTCAAAATTTATACAACTTATCCTAAATACAAACTTGGAGATTCTAAAATTTTGGACGTACTACTGGAGACAACGAAGGCCTGTATAACCATGCTTCATGCTGAGAATTCTGATGTTGTCGAATTCATCAGTCAAAAATTACAGGTTAAAAATCTTGGTGATCCAGTGTACCATACAATCTCATGTCCCATTGAGGCTGAAATTGAAGCATAGTATCGTGTCATTACATTGGCCAAGATCATAGGTACACCGATTCTGATTGTTCATATGTCCACTGAAGGTCGGTTGACCATGTTGAAACTGGACAACAAACATCCCGGTCTATACAGAGACATGTCCACAATATTTGCTTTTGGCAACAGAACATTTGAAAGCTGGTTTTCAATCATATCGACATCCAGATGATCCATTTCAACGTGCCAAATATATCTGTTCTCCACCTTCAGGTCAAGAACATAGGGAATTAGAAGCAGTTTGGCAAAAAATTCAGAAAGGTGCAGTGACAATATTCTCAAGTGATCATGCGACTGCAAGATATGATGATCCTTTAGGTAAGAAGATCCGATTGAAAAACGTACTTCCACAATATTTTGATGTTCCTGATGATCTACCTGGAGTTGAGACCAGACTTCCATTGTTATGGTGTTATGGGGTTGAAATAGGGAAGATCACACCACAAAAGTTTGTTGAAATATGTTCAAGTAATCCAGCAAAGCTATACGGTGTTCAGAAGAGGGTACAATTGATGTGGGTTATGATGCTGATTTCACAATATGGTATCCAAGGGGTCAAATTGAATTTGAATTGAAGAATGAAATGTTACATCATGCTATCGATTACACATCTTATGAAGGGATGAGGTTCACCAATTGGTCAAAAAACACAGTGAAAAGAGGGAAATATGTTTGGGATAGAGAAGTTGGAGTTATTGGGAAGATTGAAGTTATTGGGAAGATTGGAGTTGGTGAGTACTTGAAACGTGAAAAGAGTTTGCTGAAAGGTTCAATTGAGAATTGAATCCAATTTTTACATGAGAAGGAATCTGGTGAAAATTGTCCTTCAAGGCAAAACCAGCTTTCTCTCTTACGTTCTTGGCCTTCAATAGGATAGAATCGACCTTAAATGATTTTTGATAGTCTATAGTGTTCAATTATAGACCGACTATGATAGTGGACTAAGATATGGCTTCATCCCAGAAAAACAAGAGAGACGAGAGAGAAGAAAATAAGACAGAAATTTCCATTGCCCTGAACAGCCAATCACAGAAAAAACATTTGAAATAAGGTTATCACCTTTTAGAGTTTTTTACTACCAAATGTAGTGTATTTAATCCTTCAAGTACTTCCTTATTGAGAGATTCTGAAACACTTCAAAGAAGGGAAGTTACACTGGACCCTTGAATCATAAAGCTTAGATGGAATTGGGTCTTAACATCAGACTGACAGATCTGGTATGGCAGACCGATTGTTTGCTCAAAGATGGACACTGTATTTGGTAATTAGATCACACTTGAATGTATACATAGAAACATCACGTGATATGAACCAATACCGTTATAAAAGGTAGTTCCATCCCAAATTGGAGATTTAAGAGATATTATAGCTGAAAAAGGGTTGCCACTTGTTGAAAGTTTGACTAATTTAGTATATAATGGTATAGAAAGTGTAAACAGGACCCTTCAACGCCAAAATAAACCTTAAAATTAGCTTCTTTCTAACCATATTGGGCCAAAACCATCAAAAGCAAATAGACCAAACTGGTAATTTTGAATTTACTTTGAGGTTCAAAAGATGGGAAGTAGTGGCTTTGGGACTCTTCGAAGAATAACTGTTTTGAAAGATATGAGTTCCACTTTCACCCATCCTGAAACCTTTAAAGGGAAAAGGCTCGGTTGTGAATTCTTCAACTGAAATTACTAAATTTATACCACAAATTTGTTGCAAGTAACACAAAAGAGAATTTTAACACAGAGGTTGACAATTTGATGTGCTCATGAGGAAGTTGTAGGTATAAAATCGATCTCCTTTGTCCTTCCCAAAGGGTCCTAAAGATTATGCTGGTCATCTCCTCCTGAAACTTGGAACTTGGAACTTGGAACTTGGAACATGGAACTTGGAACTTACAACTTACAACTTTCATTTTCCAACTCCCAAACTTCCTAAAATAGCATTTTTGGCGTTCAGGTATTACCACCACCACCATCCTGTAAGGACATGTTGCAAAGTGGTGACTCATACAGATGGTTACATCTTTGTTGATGCAGAGAAGAAAACTTTAGTGTGGGATTAGGGACTCAATGACGGCCTCGTAATTGTGCTGAGTTTAGGCATCATTGATGAATTACAAGAGTGAAACACCTTCAAAAACCAGCAAATTTCATTAAGAAACTTTCAGGATGTTTGCAAAGTTTTCATTGTCTTTGTGTAACTATATAGTACTTCTCTTTTAGGGAAAGCCAAACTATTAGAATTGTATGCCAGTCCATTCTTAGAAACTGTGGGTAATTGAAAAAAAGAAAGTGGGGAGATTTGGAAACTCAAAAAGGTTATTTAATTAGTAACTTTGTCACTTTTCCACGTCAAAGTTGCATTTTATCGTAGAAATGGAACGACGATCAATTTTCTTGTTAATGACGTTGGCTGTAGAGACGAACTTTAAAATGCTCAATGGGAAACTGCAGTCTTGTAGATCCTTTTAATCTTGAAGTGTAGTAGATATCATTTCAACAACTTTCACATCGAATTGACTTGAACCCGTAGATTAGACTTTGGCACTGGGATTGTACTTTTGAGCCCCAAAACGACAATATTTAATCACAATCATACACAATTGAACACATGACCCATCACTGCTTCAACACATGCAGCCTGTGAACTTCAACAGAAACACACAGGCGACAGGAGAAATGCGACTGCCCCTATACGTCAAATCAGGGGCTTCTTTCACAATTTCCCACTTCACAATTCACAGTGGCTGCATCTTTCTTTCCTTGTTGAAAAATGTCTCAAGAACAAAAACCCCTTTAAAATAAGATGCAAGGTAGAGTTGCTAGTTACCCAGTCTGGAAGTTTATGTTTCCAGATTCAGTCAACTTGCATGTCATGACGCCTCAATTTTGAAATTTGAACATATTAATTACCCACATAGTTGCATTATTTAGTAATCTTTGCGAAATTGTGCCATGTCTTCGTTGAAGGATAAGAAGTTAACTCTATTAGTACTCACTCTTTACCTGGGAAACTGTATTCCCCCAAATTCCCAAACCGAGGGTGTATAAATAAGAGTTATATCCACCTTTTATTTCCCTACATTGTGATCATATTTGAGATCTATCAAACTACTACAATCGCTTTCCACCAACAATGGTCATATTCACTCGCTCTATTCACGCTTTAGACATTGTTGCCATCGCCAACTTAGAACAATACGTCAACTCTTCAGATATTTCCTCTGGAAGTTCATCTGGAAGTTCATTCTCATTACTAATCAATGGTACTGATAACCGATCTTCAACTTTATCATCTGATACTATTACTTCTTCAGACATCCCAACTTCCTCCTCCCAAGAATCATCATCCATCTCACCAAGATCAGTCAGAAACTCCTCAAGTTCTGATATTCCTGAAACAACGGACGTTCCATACTTAGAAGGTGAATTTGTTGACTGTGCCTTATTCTTCACAGCTTACATTCCAGGTTCATTAGGTCCATGGGACTCCATCTAATTAACCACTGACAATGAAGGTTTCGAAGTTCAAGAATTAACTGCCGGTGGTATTGAACAATCAAGTACTGTCTTATCTGGTGATTCTGTTCAATTCGAATACACCGAAAAAGTTGAATCTAGTGAATGGTTATTGATTTTCTACACTGCTTCCTTGATTCCAAACAACGGTTTGACTTCAGTTACTTCCGCCGGTAACTTGGTAATTTCTACTCCAGATGGTAAGAAATTGGTCAATAGAGCCGCTGTTACTTACCCAGTCTCTGCCACTGTCACTGTTGAGCCAATTACTTCGTCAACTGAATAATCATCTTCATCTGCTACTGAACGTGAATTGACTACTATCTGGGGTTACTCTACGGTAACCACCACTATTAACAACGTTGTCGCCTCATACACCACTTAACCAAGTCAAAGGCTATTGTTACTGTTACTGCTTATACCATTGGTATTGAAACTTACACCAAGAAACATAAACATGGTGAAGTTGAAACTTTTACCGTTACAACTGTCGAAGGTAAAACCGAGAAATCCAAAAATGGCCATGGAAAAAACAAAGATGAAGACAAAACAAAGACTAAGACATGGACCTCAGGTGAAGAAGACATTACTAAGACTAAGACTGCCGGACATGAAGACACTGCAAGCACCACCGTTGCTACTGTTTCCACTTTCGCAGGTGCTACTAACAAAGTCGTTGGTGGTATATTTGCCTTGGTACCAGCTGTCTTATTAGCCTTATAAGCGCACTGATATACCCCACTGCTCTTCCTGACTCCTTTAACGTTTCTATTGATGTCTTATTAATGGTCCCCTTTTAAAAAGATTTAGAGATTTCTTTGAGTCTTGTCTTAATTTCCAATGGGATTGAAAAATAGAAGACATAAGATGGCTCTGCTTGTCATTGACTTAATATTTAGTTTTTTCTTTTCCTCTAATTATTTATATAAATTTACTTGAGGTTGTAAAGTTCTTTGAGATAGTTCTGCGATTATTAGTGCTCACAGCTACGCATACAAATCCTAATCTGTTTTTCCCCGTAAATTTCAGACTGTGGAGCCTGGAGTTCGAATTCCACTGTCTCAAAAACTGATCTTCTTCGTGAACTCAGTGACAGGCCTTATTAACTTGGCTAACAAGGAAAAGGCATTAGCTCTAAAGTGGCTCAATCAGAACTAATTTACCGATGTAGAGCGTATGCATCACTCCAATCAGCCTTTGAAAAGTCCACAATATGTGGTGAATATAATAGGAAAGTCGAAGTACCAGTGTAAATCTGACTATACCAAAGAGACAAATAAAACTCATCAAGATATCTAAATCCATGAGGTGCTAGAGAGTTGGGATTAAGGGCTCCAGCTTCATTATTAGCTGAAGATTTTGGTTAATCCGGTAGACACGCATTATTAATGAATACTCCAAGTGATGATGTTGAATTGGTTGGTTGTTTCTTGATTGGGTTTTCCAATAGATGAGTTAAACATAGATTCGTGCTGGCCATTTTTTCTACTGTGATTATGTCATTCAGTTCATGCATGTTGGCATTCGCTAATTGTGATAGGGGGGCACGATTGTGTGGTTGTTATTTACTATCTGTTTTCCCAAATTCCACTATTTGTGCCCTATCATGTTTCCAATCCAGCCTTGCTGGTCATACTAGAAAAATCACCGTTACAGCTATTTTCTTTTGTGTTTACTGTGTTGGTAACTTGATTGGCCCTCAAACATTCATCGAGTTACAAGCACCAGGATAGGTTGGTGGGAAGAATGCCATCGTTGTGTGTATTGCTGCCATGATGGTATTTTCGGTGTTGATCTGATATATCCGATTGAACAAAAGAAAGGAAAGAAACATGAAGGAAACTGATATTACAGCTTTTGAAAGCATGGAATTTGCAGATCTTACTGATCAAGAAGACCCCTTACTCAGATACAGTTTATAGTTTCTGTGGAAATATTGACGTGCTGGGTAGATTTAGAGTTGATTTTTTGCTTTGATATAGTGAATCCTATAGTTTATGCCTTATTATAGTTACGTCCAATAGTATCTCGAAGATTGATAAACCTGATTTGATTTTCAAAGAGGGGATCCAAGATTACCAAGAATTAACCCAGAAATGGATACAAAAACACAAAAACCCAATTTTTACAGTGGAATACTCCATTCTTGCACTTTTAGCATTCAGAAGAAGTTAGAACTATAGATGATTCATGACTGGTCCAACAATGGGCTTCAGGGAACGTATGATAACGGTTTTTGCGGCGGGGGGGGGGTGCCCACTTGGAAATGAAACAAGCTTTCGAAAAGGGTCCTTATAAATACTACCAATGTCCCTGTGATTCAACTTTTTGTAACTTATAAGTCTCTTCAAAACAACAATGAACGGTAGTTCAACTCAAGTCTCTTTAGAGAAAGAAAGCGTGGTCCATATTGAGAATTCTTCACAATTTGACAAATTGGAACAAATCAAAGATGAACCCCGAATTCGAAAAAATTGATAATGAGGCACAAACGGGTATTGCCTTATATGATTGGTACTTATTTCCTACAAGTTTTCGATAAAGGTACCTTATCTTTCTCATCGGTTATGAGTATTAGAGAAGATGCCAATTTAGTTTGTAAACAATAATCTTGGTTAACAACTTGTAATTATTTGCCTACCTTGGGTTGTGAATTACCAAACAAGTCATTGATTCAAAAAGTTCCTATTGTGAAATATTTAGCTTTGAACGTTGTCTTATGGGGGTCACGCCTTAGATAAGAATTTTGCCCTGTTGGTCGTTGTTAGAACTTTATTGGGTGCCTTTGAATGTGTTTGTCAACCTGCCTTCATTGCAATTTCCTCGATATGGCATAAGCGTGATGAACAAGCTTTGATTGTGATATTATGCTTCATGATGAATGGTGGTCAACAGATCGTTGGTCGGTTGTTATCTCATTGCTTCACTTTAATTGAAGGTGCTGCCTTAAGAAATTGGGAAATTTTGTTCTTGACCTATGCTTGTGTCACTGTTGTTTGGGGGATCTTTGTCTTCTTCTATACACCTGATTCTCCAACGTCTGCTAAATGTTAGTCTGAAGGGGATAAGGAACTGATGGTGGAAAGGGTTCATGGTAATCAAACCGGTTTACAAAATAGAAAGTCATGAAGGAACATCTTTGGGAAGCTTTAAGAGATCCTCAAATTTATTGCGACTTTTGAATTCAATTTTTAACTGCCTTTCCAACTTCTAGTCTTGGTGCTTTTGCTAACATCATTATTTCCTCCTTTGGATTCAGTGCTTAACAAACCCAACTATTAGCTATGGTTTTTGGGGACCTATTTGATCTTCTTATTGTTATTCTCTGCTTATCTATCTAAGAGATGCTCACAAAATATCTTATTCATGATCTGCTATGTTGTTCCTTCAATCGTCGGTACCGTCGTGATTATGACCTTGACATTCAAAGAATATCCAGTGGGGCCCACCAATACAAAAAATTAAGAATTGGCGTCTTGTTTTTCTGTTACTATTTAACGTTGCAATTCTGGGTTGTTGACAGCTTGAGTTTATCTTTAATGTCAAGAAATATTGCCGGTCAATCAAAGAAATCAATTGTGACCACTATTGATTTCGTTGGTTTCGCCGTAGGTAATATGGTGGGACCTCAAGTATTCTTAGCTAAAGAAGCACCTCGTTATTTGACTGTCTTTGGTACATGCATGGGACATTATACGGCTTTGATCATTGTGTAATCATTATGAGATTATGCTTTATGAGAGAGAACAGAAAAAAGGATAAGTTGATCGAGAACGGATTAGCCTAAAAGGATGACGACTTGAAGCACGCCTTTGAAGATTTAACGGATGTTCAAAACGTCAATTTCTGTTACATGTACTAAGACATTAATGCTATTGATTGTAAGTTTTGATACTGTAGTGATCCTCCGTAGTTGCCGTATGAAAATATTGAATACCAATTACTAATACTGATGTAATCATAAATTAGCTAGCAAAAAGCCTCCAAAAAGATGACCTTCTGATTATGACAGGTTTCTGGGTCTTTTTTCTCTCTTTTCATCCCTTCTTTTTGTCCTGCCACAGTTTTTCAGCTTACTTATCAAAAATGGAACAATAGAAAATCAGTAAACCGCGCCACAGTTATTGATCGATAAGTATAAAATGAATGTCAAAAGTATCTCTTTTCCTGATTCAATCTATATGCAACTCCAGATCAAAAGGCTATGACACAAGAAAAACCTCTAAGAATTGTCATCATCGGTGCCGGTGTCGTCGGTGCCTTTGCTGCTGTCACTCTGAACAAGCTACCAAACGTCCAGGTTTCCATCTATGAGAAGAGTCCGGGGAGAAGAGAAGCAGGTGCTGCCCTGACCTTCACCGAAAGTTCCTTGAGAACTTTGGGCCGTGTGTTGGATATCGATGATTTGCAAAAGATCCTATACAGAGCCCCAGATGGTAAGCCTTTAACAGTTCTTAGGCATTGGAAGACTGGGGCTGTAATTGATGAGAAGGATGCTCATGGTCCAGAGAATTACAGAGCTGCTAAGTCACAAAGAATTGATATACATAAATACATTTTGGACCACGTTCCTGTTGACGTCCATTATGACCATTTCCTTGAGGAATATGAATTTGTCGGTGATGAAGTCAAGATCAACTTCAAAAATCGTGAATCTGTCTTTGCCGATCTATTGGTCGCTGCTGACGGGATTTACTCCAAGATTCGTCGTCAATTTACCAAAGATGAAGTCATTTACAAAGGTGGTGTCGCTTATCGTAACGTCTTTGATGAATCAATATTATCACACATTCCAAACTTACCTGATCAAGTGACCATTTGGGTTGGTCCTACTTCTGCCCTATGGATGACAAAACTTAAACCAGGCAAGTTCAATGTCGCTGCGCATATTGCAGAACCTGAAGATGTTGCTAAGACTCTAAGTTGGAATAAAACCTCTGGGAAAGGTTGGGAAAAGCAAAGACTTATTGAATTTTATAAAGATTGGGACCCATTTATCAACACTGTTTTAGAAGCCATGCCTGATGCTTATGCCTTCCCATTAGAGAAGGCTCCATGGTTAACGAATTTAGGTTACAAAGACAAGATTGCCTTTGTCGGTGACGCTGCGCATCCAACTTCTGGTGTTTATGGTGCTGGTGCTGGTATTGGGTTTGACGACGTTTGGGCTTTATACAAGAGTTTATTAGAAGTCTCAACTTTGAAAAATGATGGTTATGACTTAAAAAAGGCCTTATTCCTTTTCACTGAGACAAGAGTCTATTTTTTGAAAAGGGTTGTGGAACAAATGGATATTGATAGACGTATTGCCATTGAGTATGTTGGAAAGGCTAAAGACGATAGTGAATGGGTGGAAAGATCCAAAAAGGGTAAATTCCAAGCAACTTGGATCTCAGTTCATAACGTGGAAGCTGAATTTCAAAATGTTAGAGACAAGTACTTTTTAGATATATATAATTCAGATTAAAGCTTAAGCTTTGTCTAATAATTAACGACTTCATTTATTTCAAGCTTAGTCGTCATGACTGAAGTCTGTTAGGTTCAAAGTTTTTATAGTAACTTAGGAGTTTGAGCTAAATTGTCGTCTATGAACTACTTCCTAAGACAACCTGTGAGACGAGATTGAATGAGCTACTTGAGTAGTTACAATAATAGCTTCCTATTGTTTGACCATCTTGGCCTTGTAAATAAGCGAACTTGGCATAGATTTTATCAACTTAATTGTTACATTTTGTAATAGACTGAACCAATATCAACGTAAATGCAATTCAACTATGGTCATGGAGTTTGAAAGCGTTTCGGAAGTTATTTCCAAATTTAGAATCATAAGGCAGTTAATATAGTAAACGATAGACGTCCAATATGAACATGCACCGAGAAGCAGGCCCATGCTTATACGTTAGATGATTATTCACTCGCTGCAATGTACTCTGAGGAAAATTTAGAAAAGCAGAATGATGATTATACTACTTTATAGCAAATTTAGAAATCCATTCTTGTATATTGTACTATATTTAATGAATCTAGAGAATGCTGAATTGAACCGATTTATAATCAGATCGAGGTTAAGAGTCTCCAACCTCTTAAAAGTGGTGTAGGTGGTTTTTTTCTTGTCAACATCTCTGAACAAGCTTTCTAAATCAATATCTTGCGGGCGTTTATATTTAGTCTTCTTTTAATACTTCCAGAATAATGATAACCCAACGATTGAGACTGAAGCGATACCTGAAAACCAGGCAGCAGATTTCGAGAATCTTAAAAAATGTGGAAGTCTGCTTCTTGGAATACCTTGCGCTCTCATAGATCTTGACCTTTGATTATGGTTTAAGGAAACGAAGATCCAAGTGAACAATAAATTAGTTGAACCTAATGTTTGGAACCAGTTGAAAACCGAAGCGGAACCTTTCGAAACACTCACATAAGCCAATGGCATGAATAGCAAAACCAATCCTATATCCTATACCATAATAAGGATGACCCTTCTTGTTTGTTTTTAAAAAATTTATGGAGCTTGACATTTGACCGCAAGGGCAAATTATGCTCTGGACCCAGAAGAAAAGCAGTGTTTTGTAGACACTGAAAAACGAAGTCAATACAACAGCATTGATGATATAAGGGAAAACTTTGACATTGGGATTTGAAGCAGCGATAACGAAAGGTGAAGAAGTAGCGGTATCACTACTCTCAGCAATTCTTTTATCTTAATGACTAACAATTAGCAGAGCATGGCTTAGTGCTTTTATTTCTTTCAAGCTAGGTTATGAGATCTCTTTGAAGTTCCGTGCTGTGCCTGTCCAATAACATATTATGTATTTACATGGATCTAATGATGTCAACCAGCGAATGAGCTTTTTATGGGGCATTGGTAACCTGTAAACCTCACATTAGAAATTTGAAACAGCCAAGTAGATACGCTTTCTAATAGGGAGCTGAAAGAATCCATATTGACCTGTCACTAGTGACTTGTAATCAGACAGGGGCCTGATAATTAGCATTGAACAAGACTGCACTTAATACTGTATTTTCTGAAGAAAATTTTGACTTTAACATCAAGTCTGATATATTAAGATGGGATTCTAAGGACTTGGCTAGATGTCTGGAATTCGGGATTTTCTCCGCATCACCACATAATAATTATATTAAATGGGACTTCTTAGTATCTTGCTCGCATCAACATCGCAATTATTACTTCTTAATGGGGATTTTATTAGATTATATAGAGTCCGCAAGGTTTGCTCCGGCCGTTGTGTTTTTTGAGATCTTCGCATTCATGACCCCCTTCTTGATCTCTTGAGATTATATGTACAAGCCACTCTCTTGCTCTCATTCTTTTACCACACTGACACACATCTTCATTTTCCAATTTTTCTCTCAAGTTTTTTGATGTCTTTACATTTCTGTCGCTGAGAATGAAGTGATGATGTAGAAGATGTTTCTTGAGATCATATCTTCTATGGAAATAACCACTCTGGTCCGGACAACAGTTCCCATACGTCGAGGTAGTTTCACACAAAATATCACGACCATAAATATTAAATTTCTGAAAAACTAGCTATGTTGAAGTAAGCTTATTAAAAACATCGCTGAGATGAGCAACTTCGACCTGGGTACGAGCGTTAGAGTTGGCAGTGTGATCAAAATTTCCGCAAGCCCAGTTCCAGTGGAAGGCGACTCTAATAATGAACGCACTCTTATCGCAACCAACATAACCAAAGAAATGGCCAAAGAAGGATTTGAAAGGAGAGACGATAGCAAAAAGGAGTGCAGATGGTGAAGAAGGAAACTTTCAAGAGATGGAGATGAAGCTTAATAAGCTCCCACCGACGAATCGCTCAATGACCATCGTCAACTTTTTCAGTGTTTACGAACTACGATATGTGTGCAAATAAGAATATCGAGCCCTTCTGTATACTTAGTAGGGGAATCATTTCAAGTCCCATCAAAAATAACACAAAACGATGTAAATTATATCTGGTTTACACAACCCACTGATTGTTCCAAGCGTTCAATGGTTTGGCTTTCTGACAACAAAGAGTTGCATAGGAGTGAACAATTTCTGTCTGCCACCTTCGACCAAGCCGATTGCAGCCTCTTCAAGAGCCAATGTAACCTTTTGAGAGCCCTTTGGGGCGATACCAACGGTCTCCATCAATCCAACCATTGTAGTGGTGATCATTCTTCCCAGTGAAGATGCTCTGAAAAACGTAGCAATATCATAAAGAGACTGTACGTATTTCCACTCACCGGCCAACGGGCAGTACCAATTGATAGAGTCACCCATATTAGCCAAGTCTTGTTCGAACTCCAGTTCGAAACCAACTTTCTTCAGAGCTTGTCTTGCAACGTTGATGTCGTACATCTTTGGAATACCGCCACCAATCTCAATTTCATATGCGATTTTTCTGTGTTTTGGATTAGTATCATCATATTTGTCAGTCATAACCCATTCGTAAACACCAAAAACACCACCTGGCTTCAAGACCTTGTAGATTTCACTATAGACACCTTCCAGCACCGGGGCATGTGCGGTGGCCTCAATGGCATAAACCGCGTCAAATGATTCAGGCTCGAAATCCATTTTCATGAAATCACCCTTAATGAAATTCATCTTGTTCTCCAATCCGAATTTCTTAGTATAGTAAAAGGCCTTCTCGATCTGATAATCGTTGTTGTTCAAACCTGTAATGTGAGCGCCCGTGAACCTGGCAATTTCACGGGCAGGACCACCAACACCACATCCAACATCAAGTACCTTCCAACCTTCTTTGATACCGATCTTATGGGCCAAGTAGTGCTCATGTCTTGCAGTAGCCTGGCGGAATGGTTCACCGGGGTAGAATCTCGAAAAATGGAAAGAGGTACCCCAGCCGTATTCGTAGAAATCAGTAACAACGTTGTAGTAGGAATGAGTAGATTGGTTGTAGTCTTCCAGGCGCCTATCCTCGGCCTCTTTATCAGTTTTACCATTCCAGTGCTTCAAATAGTCGGCAACAGCCACCTCCTGGGCTGCTTTGTTCTTCGATAAGAGGGCAGCGATACCCGTTTTGCTATCGATGATCTCACCGTGGAGCGTCTGAGAGAACTCCTTCTGATTCTTTCTCAATTCTTTAGTGGACATTTTTTTGAAGGTGCTGAACTTCAATTGGACAAAATAGAGGAAGGAGAAGCAAAATTTCATGGCATTGAGGCTTTTTGAACTAAAACCTCCCCAGGGTGGTTTCGTTTAGCTTTTGGATGCGTTAAACGAACTGCGATTCACTTAGCTGCGCGGCTCTGATCTAGCCGCTAAACGAGAGTACAATCACTTTTGGAATCTTCTTTGACCAGTTCGATTCAGAGATGAAGGAGTATTTATAGGACTGTATTGCTTGGTATGTACTAGAGGTCAAGAAATTGTATTATTCGATACCAGATTCGTCTGTAGCTTGTTATTGGGATCCGATGGACTTACTCGTGATATCTTTTGGATTTTAGTAACCAACAGAAGACATTAATAGGGTCATTGAGATTTCCGACGCAGAAGTCACACAGAAGTTGCACAGATACTATGAGACAAAACTGCGCCAAAACAAAAGTCCGGAACGACGTATTATGCTCTTGTTTCACGGCTGGTGCGTTACTACACAAGTTCAGGATAACAAGGCCAATGGTCCAAGACATATCGAAGGATCTCTTGTACTAGTTTTGAGAAAAGCAAGTTCGTCGCATTATACAGTCAGTTTAGGACATCAACTCCATTATGGGGATTCTCTTGAAGAAGCATGCATTTACAGCAGATGAGTTGTCACTTGAAACCGAACAGCATCGAAGAAAGTGATCTCATGGAACTACTGGAGATATCTCAACTATTATTCCAATTACAACACATATCACAGAAGAAGATTTGGAATTATCCCGGGTTGGCTCCCTTGAAAGTCGGAGCTGGATCTTCTTAAGGAATAGGTCAAAGATTGTTAGCCTATGATATATATTAGTTACTGATAGAAAGACTTTTTTGAAGCTCAAACGCTGTAAATAGCCAAAGAGTTTAATATCGTATCTCTAAAGTTGTAACAGATGCATACAACCTCCCATGGCGAATTCAAATAGAGTAGGACCAATAGACAGATCTGGGTTGAGCATCAACACTGTACGACTGCATTGCTTTCGTCTTTTGACAGTTACTGTTTGCATAAGTTTATTCACTGATTTTCGTCTCTGAATAGGGTTCACAGACTATCCAGGCTCTAATAACTGATTGGTGTTGATGTGGGATGGTAAATATACAGTAGAGGCTAGAATTGTTCTTATATGGGTCTTCGAGACAACAAGCTCCCGAATGCTTACGGCCTAGCGGCTATGGGCTCACAGGCAGGCCTTTTTTATACATATAGATATATACAATTGCGGGGGTAAAGATGCGTATTTAGATTCTAATGATTGATTGTCCATTATAGAAATAGAGTGACTATACAGCAGTGGCTAAGGGGTGTTCTTATACCCTGGATTTGGGTGTTCGAGAGATACCAAGGCCCGAAAGATCATTCGGCCCTCACACACCATCACAAATCATGTCATTGGAAGCAAAAAGACCACCAACGAAGGAAATTCTCTTGGTAGTTGGCTTGAAACCTAGATACCGTTGAAAGCAGCAGGGCAAAAATGGAGCCGCCGATCTCTGAGCCAAGACTTAATGAGAACCTCTCATACCAACCAAAGCAAATTCACCTGAGGAACTAACACCTGGGGAGGCTGAGGTATTGTAGGCGTTTTTTCGACTTCTGAAGTTGATGTTGTTACAACTATCAAGATGGATCAACAACTGTGGCTGATCTGTTCTAATGTAGAAGACAGCGCCCAAGTTGTACAGGATTTGAGGGGCCACGGCATAGTCTAGAGTAACTCTGTCCAAAAAAGCAATCAAAAACGTGCAAGTGACATGACCAGTACAACTATAGTGCTCTCAAAGACATTGGGATGCCGCGCAATTGACCAATTTCCAAACAGTATACCTTCATACCGTATTAATCACCCAAAAACTTGGCTCTTTTCAAACCGTCATCAAAAAATATTCTCAAGGCACAAGCAGTCAATTGATACGCAATAGTGACACTCTTGATAAAAGAAGCCAAGATTTAAACAATAGTATATTCTTTATATTCATAAGCGGAGATTTTTTTACAAATTTCTGTAGCACTCAAACCAGTGATCCCTAGCGTTTCAGTTTCTAAGACTTTCTCATGAATAGCGGTAGCATTGAAATAAGCAGTATCTAAATCAGCGGTAATCAAACTTTCCGGAGATAAATACTCCTTCGAGAAAGCCTTTTCCAATTTCTCATTATGAACTTTGCTCTTTAGGACCCACAATTTCTCGTAGACCACAGACTCTGGCTCATAGTAGGCCTCAGGCTCTGTTCGAGTAACTTGCTCAACGGCGATTGTTGGATGGATAGCAATTTCTTCAGTTTGTTGGCGTCTTTACTAATTCTTGGACTTGAACTACACAATGGTAGATCAAGGCGTTTTTTGAAACTGGAGGTAAATCTCCTCACCCTAAACATTTTATTTTTATCGAATTCTGAGCATGTCTATAGCTCTGCATTGTTCCAAATTCATATGATAATAAAGTTGGAGCGACCATTCGTCCATATCGAGATGAAAGATCGCCTAGGTCTGGAGTACTTGGGTGTAAGAACTGATGAAGGTCCCATCTGGAGGAATATTACGCTATCTTGGTGTGGTGTGAATCAGTGGAGCTCAGAAATGTCTTGGCTTCCAATCACCCAGCACGATCTGAATACCCCCTGCAATTTTTCAAGAGTACAAATATGTTTCGGCATCTATGGAACTATAACGTCTTATCCTACACAAGAAAAAGGCAAATGGATCTCATTGAAGTTGAAATCTTTAATAGCTCCCTCGGATGGCTCAAAACCTCATAGTTGAAACGAACTGCTCCAGATCTGTTCCACTCTTACGCTTCTGCCCACAACCTTACTCAGTATTTGTTACAGCCAGCTGGAGGATGTCAGGGTACGATTATATGTCAGCCCATACCACGAGCTAGTTGTGCATTAATGCCCATTCCCTAAGGTATATAAGTAACCCTATAAACCCTGCTTGCCAGAAGTATGTTCTATGTTATAATATACAACCAATCAGAAAAGTCCAAGCGATCTACTAATTGAATCCTAAACTTTAGTAATTTATTACGAATGAATATAGTACTATATCTATGCAGTTTGGCTGAGGAAGCGGTTTCATTTTTTTCGAATTGTGTGCGAGAGAGATATAAGCTTTACTTGATTCCTTGTTCCCCCCTTACAATTGTTTTATTATTTTCTAGGTGACCGAATGTGTAAGATCTTAATTTTCTTTATTCTCCAGTTGAAGTCATATATAATTGCCTATGTAAGATGCATCGTGCAATTAGCAAATCCCTTGGACTTTTCTGATTGGCTGTATATTATAACATAGAACATACTTCTGGCAAGCAGGGTTTATAGGGTTACTTATATACCTTAGGGAATGGGCATTAATGGACAGCTAATTTGTTGTTAAGACCAATGTGACCCTCTGGTGTTGGGAACAACTCCTGATATGGGCTGACATAACCGCCTGCTCCGGACAGCCTAAAAGACATAAGGAATGAAAATATACGGAACAGTCTCTTTGTATTTGTTCCAGTCATCGCCATACTTCTTCTCCAACTTGGATTGGTCTCTGAAACTTCTGTGAAGCAAAACAATAGTAAAGAAGACTGGGAAAAACCAAGGAAGTGGCGACGCGGTACCACAGACCAGACCCCAGATAATGGCCTGAGACCAGTCAGCAGTATAATGTGGCTTTCTAGCGTATTTCCACCAACCGTCAACGAGGAAATGAGAGCCAAGCTTGGTTACCAAGTATTTAGGGTTTTCGATGTATTGGTATGGCAATTGTGGGAATGTCTTTCTGACAAGAAAGTCGCCTTCCAATCTCTTTCTGAAGTAACTCTTTTGAGAGTTGCAAGTGTCAAAGAAATAATAGGCTATTATGTAACCAATGCATAATACAAACATGTACTCAGTGGACCAAGCATACTCACTTGGGTCATGGTAAGAGAGATAGAGAGTACAGTGACAGTAGGTGAATGGCACACCGGCAATGGTCCAGAAGATTAGCATGAAGCCGCACTTTTCGTAGGCCATATCCCATGTTGGACAGATCAGCTCCTCACCCTTAGCACAAGAGTTGGTGTAGGACCAATGAGCAACCAACAACAACCCCATCTGTGATGATAAGTAGCCGTAATCTTTGATTTGTCTCAAAGTAGCACTCAAAGTGAGGAAGTACAAGATGAACCATGGCATTCTTACTTCGAAGAACATCTTCCAGTCCAAGATACCAAGTCTCGGGTTTAATGGGGCACCCATGAATATATCGTAGATATGGTAACCCGTCATACGGTGATAGTCATGGGTTATAAATAGAGTCCACAAGTACAACAAAATGGTGAATACGAAGCCAAAAATGATAGCCGCCGTCATGATTTCGCCAAAGAGATCCAAGATGGTGTACAATGGGAATATACCAGAGAAGTGCAAGACCAGAGCAATGATGTTGGAGATGTAGAAGGACCACATGGCGTTACAGAAATAAGGGAGTTGCTTTCCTTTCATGTGGGCCAAATGCTGACCTTTTACCCACACACCAGGCCAGACATAGTAGAAGGCGACTTGGGTTATTGCAAATGTCAAGAAGATTCTCCAAGATCTAGAAGATGGAACACCGTGTTGGAGAAAGATGTAGTATAGATGTTTTAAGAATTCCTCGTATGTCTGGTCGTCCTTCGGAGTAGCTAGCTTACCACCATAGAACTCAGCACTAATCCACATGTACCACATCAACAATGGGAACCCTATCATCATAGCAAGGGCACCGGGAACGCCACCAAACTCCCACTCGATTTCCTCCCGCTTGAGATACTCTCTATCAGTCTCTACACCAACCATTTCCCCAATATTTTGATTTTTATCTTCTCTAGTGTTTGTTAATTTAGGTTATGCACCGCTTTTATAAGGGATATTCCATATTTGCCGGATCGTTTGATACAAAACTCAGAAGCGCCTCAGAAAAGCATCTATAGCTCAGATTGGGGCACATACTGCAGCTTTAAACGAAAGACACCAGTCTCATGAGGGGACTCAGCCCAATTTTCAGGCCGATTCGTTTAACAAGGTTCTGTCCAGCATTGGTGAAACCGTTTCCTGCTTGTACCGATATGTATGTAGGTTTATGCAAGATTCCAGACAGCTGTGATTTTCTCAATCCATCTCGGAGTGGATTTGAGATCTTGAAACCGATCCAAATACAACAATAATAGTTCGTATTTCATTTTTGGAACTTAGCATACGTTGGTCAATATAACAAGGCCTTTCTTATACTTTATTCCTTCCTCTCAATCCCGATCGTACCCAAGCTGAAAATAGACTTCTCCTGAAACAATATGAATAACAGATAATGATTGAAGTGTAAGATACGATTAATTAATCCCTTGGGCCTTTCTGATCGATTGTATCTTATAACATAGTTACTTTCATGAACGGTTTACAGCACCGCTTATATACCTTAGGGAATGGGTGATCATGTACAATGATCCGTGGATGGGCTGACGTATCTATATGTTATTGCCACAAGCTCGTGATACGGGTTGGCGTAACTGTGTGGCCCTGACGTAAATTGCAATATCCTGTCTCAACCTCTAAAATAGGTCAAGAAAATGTAATCATTCAATTCGAATATTGAATAAACGTTCTGAGTTTCCCATGCAATCCCTAATCAGCGGTGCTTATATCTCAAAGTGAGGTAGCTTGTATCAGTTCTGGGAGTAGTAAATTTCTCAGCGACAAGGTGCAACGTCTTTAATGGGAGCGACAGCAACGATAATACTATCATATAAAAGATAATTCGAACTCCAAAAGGTTCAGAGAGGTCTAGCTTTTCAAGAAATCAGCATGTGTATTGCGTGCTTCCGTCGTTGGTGAAGCGTGAAATGGCGGCGCTTCTCCCCACAATCTACAAAATCCTGTTACCAAAGCCTGCTCTTTTCATAGTCTAATTGAAGAGAGATAATTAAACCAATTATACGTATTTGACCTTAATGATTACACTGGTGCTTTTGTTAGATCGGACATTTTATCACATCCCTAGGCGTTGGGGCTAGTCTCGGACTAACATATTACCGTAGGTAAAGGAAACCAATTACTCTTACATTTCAGTTTGTTTGGATGTTCCAAACAGGGGTTGCTGTATACAGACATCCATTTTGCTTGGTTGGGCTGTTTTGCGCCATTTCTGAGAATTGCATTTGCTTATTATGACGTATTGAATTCTGCCCAAAGTGCCTTCACTGACTATCGTTCATGGAGGTTTTTCGAACTGCCTATGCATATTGGCTCAAATGCAGATTCTTCCATGACATTCTTGTAACAGTATGTAGATTTGTGGCATTCTATGAAATGAAGAAAATGTATGTTCTGGCCAATAAAGGCACTTATCTGCCTCAGAGGCAGGTGTAGCTATAACCAGTTTCTTAGGGAGTCGGGAATCCGAGTTTAGGAATTAACTCTGAAACGATGTGTATTGAACAATGTCGGTATTTGTACAGCAGAAACGCCTGTGGCGGCATTCTCGTATAGGCGGCTAAACGAACGCGAACCTGAGAGATCACTGGTTTGTAATTCAGTCAAGGGCCTGCGCTCATAGATATATGTAGGTGCTAGGTCGGTATATGTTAATGTATGCAGTCACGACAGGATTTGTGCAAAGCACAATCCAAGGCCCTCAGTACACCTCTTCTGAAGTCACCTACTTATTTATTCCGTTTTGCGTTCATTTATTCATCTTCCAACAGGTCTTTTGTTTTTAGGCTTCTTTTCAAATTGACGTACATGCATTAAATGCGCTATTGATATCGTACAGCCTTCGCCTCGTTCCTCCTATGGTCTATCAGAAAGGCTATGCAGACTTAGACTCCTCATTCGAAAACAGCTGTCTTCTTTCCCTGTGGCTGTGTTTTCAATCCTTTCAATGGTAGCGCACAACAGCATCTGTGATATCAGTAGGAGGGGGAGATTAGCTGTCGTTCAGGGAGCTCAATCCCCCCCCCTAGTTTGGTCTTCCTAATATCAAGAAGTAGCATACAGAAGATATGACCTTCCGAGGATCCGAACCGAACCTCTCGAAACAAATCCAATGCATATAAAGGGTGAAGAACCATCTCTGGAAGACAGAAAATAGTAACCATGATATCGCAAACACACAGGTTACATGGACGACGAAATAAGCCAAAGTGGTGTTGCGCACTACAAGGGTTTCGACGTACAAGTTCAAGAACAGATCCGACAACTCGCCAGATCGTTGACGAACCAATCGCAATCTTCCTTTGATAGAGAGCCTAATGACACTGGTGAGGAATCGAGCAGTTTATCAAGAGTGTCCACTATTGCCCCGGGTGTCAACCCTATGGTTGAGAACTCCGAGAAACTTGACCCAAGATTGGATCCTTCAAACTCGAATTTCCAATCACGTTACTGGATCAAGAACTTGAAGGCGCTCATGGACAAGGACCCTAACTACTACAAGACTTACACCTTAGGTATTACCTATAAGAACCTGAAAGCTTCAGGTGTGGCTATAGATGCTGATTACCAATCTACTGCTCTTAACGCTCCACTAAAGCTTGTTCATCGGTACGCTAAAAAGCTGCTCTCTTCGAAACAGGCTAGAGAAAATTCACAATTCGATATCTTGAAACCAATGGATGCCTTTATCAGGCCAGGTGAAGTTGTTGTTGTGCTCGGTAGACCAGGTTCGGGTTGTACCACTTTGCTTAAGTCCATTGCTTCCAACACTCACGGTTTCCACATAAGTGAAGAATCCCAAATTTCCTATAGAGGTTTGACACCTCATGAAGTTAAGAAGAATTTTAGGGGCGAAATTGTCTATAATGCTGAATCTGATATCCACTTCCCTCATTTGACTGTCGGCCAGACTTTGCTCACCTCTGCCAAGTTCAGAACTCCGCGGAACAGAATCCCAGGCGTCTCGAGAGAACAATACTCTGAAGTTATAACCGATGTTTATATGGCTACATACGGTTTGTCTCACGCCAAGAATACAAAAGTCGGTTCCGAATTGGTTCGTGGTGTTTCTGGTGGTGAGAGAAAGAGAGTTTCCATAGCTGAAGTCTCTCTAGCTGGTGCAAGAATACAATGTTGGGACAATGCCACTAGAGGGTTAGATGCTGCCACTGCTTTGGAGTTTATTAAAGCTTTGAGAACTTCTGCTGATGTTTTCGAGACTGCTGCTTTGGTTGCCATCTATCAATGCTCCCAAGAATCTTACGAATTGTTTGATAAAGTATCTGTGCTTTATGAAGGCTATCAGATCTACTTTGGAAGAGCTGATAAGGCCAAAGAGTACTTCCTCAGGATGGGTTGGGATTGTCCACAACGTCAAACCACCGCTGATTTTTTGACTTCTGTTACTTCTCCACGAGAACGTGTTCCACAGAATGGCTACGAGAACAAGGTTCCAAAGACAGCTCAAGAGTTTGAAGCTTTCTGGAAAGCTTCTCCAGAATATTCCGAGCTGATGAAAGAGGTTGATGCAAGTTTGAACGAAGGTGCCCAAGATGCAGCTACTAAGTCTTACATTTACGACTCTAATCATTCTAAGAAAGCAAAAAACATGAGGCGGAGTTCTCCTTATACCGTATCGTACGCAATGCAGGTGAGGTACTTACTCAAGAGAGAATACCAAAGAATCCGTAATGATATTTGGTTCCATGTATTCTCAGTTCTATCTAACTCTTTGATGGCACTTGTTATGGCTTCTGTTTTCTACAATTTGTCTCAAACAACCAATTCCTTCTACTATAGAGGTGCTGCTCTCTTCTTTGCTGTATTGTTCAATGGGTTTTCTTCTTTTTTGGAGATAATGTCTCTTTTTGAAGCTAGACCTGTCATTGAGAAACACAATCAGTATGCTCTGTATCATCCATCTGCTGAGGCCATGTCATCGGTCATTTCTCAAATCCCATTCAAGTTGTTCACATCCTTGTTTTTTAACTTGATCTATTACTTTATGGTCAACTTCAGAAGAACACCAGGTAATTTTTTCTTTTACTTGTTTGTTAATACTTTGGCTACATTCACCATGTCTCATTTCTTCAGGCTTATCGGTGCTATATCCCCAACTTTACAGCAGGCTCTCGTTCCTGCACACATAACCTTGTTGGCCCTTATCTTATTCACTGGTTTTGCTATTCCAGTCAGCTATATGCTGGATTGGTGTAGATGGATCAACTACTTGAATCCACTTGCATATGCATTTGAATCCTTAATGGTCAATGAATTTTACAACAGAGCCTTTTCATGTGCTTCCTACATTCCAGATAACCCTTCTGAAAATCCAAGTTGGCCTTCTGATTCTTGGGTCTGTAATGCTGTTGGTGCTGTTCCAGGCCAAACATATGTTGAAGGAACAACTTACCTCACAGTTGCCTTTGAGTACAGTCATAGTCATAAGTGGAGAAACGTTGGTATTTTAACTGCTTTCATGTTGGCTCTTTTTGTTGGCTACTTGTTCTCGGCCGAGTATAATGAATCCGCAAAACAAAAAGGTGAAATCTTATTGTTTCAACGTTCCACTCTAAACAAGCTAAAAAAGGAAAAAGCTACCAATGATATCGAGGGTGGGTTTGAACGTGATATCACTGAGCAATACGATTCTGAAGATGTTCCAGTTAATGTCATAGGGGCTGGCAAGGATATTTTCCACTGGAGAGATGTTCATTACACTATTAAGATCAAGTCTGAAGAACGTGAGATCTTGGCTGGCGTAGACGGTTGGGTAAAGCCAGGTACTTTGACTGCTTTAATGGGTGCTTCTGGTGCCGGTAAGACTACCTTGTTGGATGTTCTTGCTAACCGTGCCAGTGTGGGTGTTGTCACTGGTAATATGTTTGTTAATGGTCACTTGAGAGATTCTTCTTTTCAAAGATCTACTGGCTACGTTCAGCAACAAGATATCCACTCACCTACTGCTACTGTTCGTGAAGCTTTAAGATTCTCTTCATACTTGAGGCAACCCAAATCTGTTTCTAGAGCTGATAAGGATCACTATGTTGAGGAGGTTATCAAGATATTGGACATGCAGAAGTATGCTGATGCAATCATTGGCGTGGCGGGTGAAGGTCTGAACGTTGAGCAGAGAAAGAGATTGACAATTGGTGTTGAATTGGCTGCTAAGCCTAAGCTCTTGCTATTCTTCGATGAGCCTACATCTGGTCTTGATTCTCAAACTGCTTGGTCTATTTGTCAATTGATGAGAAAGCTAGCCAACCACGGTCAGGCTATCTTGTGTACCATTCATCAGCCTTCTGCTATCCTGATGCAAGAGTTTGACAGATTGTTGTTCTTGGCCAAAGGTGGTCGTACTATCTACTTCGGTGATTTAGGAAAGAACTGTAAAAGTTTGATTGATTATTTTGAAAGTCATGGTTCTCCAAAGTGTCCTCAAGATGCCAACCCTGCTGAGTGGATGTTGCATGTGATTGGTGCTGCTCCAGGTTCTCATGCTAGTCAAGATTATCATCAAATTTGGTTGGCATCTGAGGAGCGTCAAGCTGTCTTGAATGAACTTGATCTCATGGAAAAGGAGCTTTTGAAGCTTCCGTACGATAATACTGTCGCTCATGAAGAGTTCGCTGCTCCCTTATTAGAGCAGTTCCTCCTCGTTACTCAAAGAGTTTTCCAGCAGTTCTGGAGATCACCAAGGTATATCTGGTCCAAGATTTTCCTATCGGTCTTCTCTTCTCTGTTCATTGGTTTTGTCTTCTTCAAGGCAGATTTGAGTTTACAGGGTTTACAGAATCAGATGTTTGCCATGTTTGCGTTCATGCTTGTGTTGAATGCTGTCCTGGAACAAACATTGCCAAGCTTCGTGCAACAGAGAGATTTGTACGAGGTTAGAGAACGTCCATCTAAGACATTCTCTTGGAAGGCATTCATCATTTCCCAGATTGCTGTTGAGATTCCATGGAACATCGCTATTGGTACTTTGGCTTTCTTCACGTTCTACTATCCCGCTGGGTTCTATGCCAATGCTGAGCCATCTAATCAAGTAAACCAAAGAGGTGCCTATGCTTGGTTATTCACTTGCCTATTCTTTGTGTTCATTGGCACTTTCGGTCAACTCTGCATTGCTCCACTGGAGTTGGCGGACTCTGCAGGTAACGTTGCCTCCTTATGTTTTACCTTGTGTTTAACTTTCTGTGGTGTTTTGGTTGGTCCGAATGCCCTTCCAGGCTTTTGGATTTTCATGTATAGAGTGTCGCCATTCACTTATTTCGTTGATGGCTTTTTGTCTAATGCTTTGGGTAATGCCGATGTCTTCTGTTCCTCTGAAGAACTGCGAGTTCTTCGTCCGCCTAATGGTTTGACATGTGGGCAGTACCTCGGTCCCTACATTGAGGCTTTGGGAACCGGTTATCTTGTTAGCAACTCATCCACTACTGAATGCCTTTTGTGTCCAATGTCTAGTACTAATGCATTTCTGGCTTCCATTAGTTTAAGCTATGGTCGCAGGTGGAGAAACGTTGGTATTTTCATTTCCTTTATTGCTATCAACATCATTGGTGCTGTGTTGTTCTACTGGCTTGCAAGGGTTCCAAAGAAGAACAAAAAAGTGAGAGAGGATAGCGGTACAAAGAAGCCAAAGGAGGAGAACAATGCTTATGATAAACAGACCGAAAACATTTGATCAGTCTTATTATTTCAAAGTGGTATACAGCTTGGGGTTCAATATATATCACATGCACTATTCTTTTGTCTTCTCAAATTACGTGTATTATTGTAAATTTGGGGATGGCGATTACCACAATCCCTCAATGGGTCTAGAGCCAGGCGCGAATATTGAGTGCCCCTCCCAACCACAGGGTAGGATTCTTAACAGATTCACCAAGGATGGTGACGCCTTGAACATTAGGGATATTCGGTTAATCAAACAACTGGCGCTTCCTATCACACTACCTTAATTCTCGCCACTTAATACTGCCCTTTCCCATGATCGCTATTCAGATATTATTCTTCTTCTTTTAATATATCTTCATAATCGACAAACTTTTGCCGTGAATAGCAAAAGACTAAAATCAACAAAAAGATATTTCGCGCCCCTTCACCTCTGCAAGAGCCTTGCAGGAATGAAAGCTAGCAAATCGCCTTCATCTTCTATCACATTTAAAGAGAAAATCGAGCAGCTCATTGGTTACATGGACATTGCTTATTTATTGAAGGTCACTAATAAAACATATGTATCCATAAGACTGGAAATTGTTAGCTCGCTTGTATCCTTGCTCCTAAATGTCATTTGCGCTTGTGACATTTTTGAAATCAGTGGCTCATCTGCTGGCTCCGTATATATGAACTCAGTTGAGAGACATCTTGAAAATGGGTGGGGAAGAAACCTGAAGCAATATGGACCCAAGAAGGAGCAAATAGATTTGAAAATTTGTCTTTCAGATGTAGAAGGTTTATAGTTGGTCTTCGAAAATATCTCTTTTGAAATCAAATCTGGCGACAAAATCGGTATAGGTGATGGAAAATCTACAATCGCCAACGCATTGTTCACTATCAACCCGTTGACTGAAGGTCGCATCATAATCAATAATGTTGATAGATCAGCGGTTGGCCTTAAAAATCTCGTGTCCGAGCTCTCCATTATTCCTCAAGATCCAGTTCTCTTCCGTCGTACTATCAAAAGGAACTTAGATCCATTCGGAATAAGAACGACCTTGAATTATGGGGTTCCTTGAGGGGAATCTTGATAGCGGAAAAAGGTTCAAAAGGTACAGGTTAGCATAGGCTGGGCGGCACTCATTCGAAGTTTCATCTGGAGCAGCGAGTTGGAAAAAAGGCGCTGACTTCGCCCTTGGTGAGTAGCAGCTCATTGCATTATCTAGAGCCCTTGTACGGGTAACCTCGTCCTAGATCATTCTACTGCTATGGTAGATTATGAAATCGATGTTAAGATTCAGTCACAATTGTGAACAATTTTGAAGTCATTCACCATCTGTATGTTTCTCATAGGCTTATGACCATTTTGAAATATAACTTACGAGAGTTCTTGAATAAACGGAGATTAGATATACGTAGAAGACGAAATGGGGCATGGGTCAAAATGTTGCACCTTCATTGTTATTCTCTTGTATTTCATCTGGATTTACGGTGTCTTGATTCTTGATGGTTGCAAGAATCAAAACTCCAGCAGCAGAAACGCCCAGCATCACATAGAAAGAATCATTAAACTTCTTCAGCATTTCTTCTTTCTCCTCAAAGGAGCTGGCTGGGGTCAATTCTCCCAATATTGTTGCAGACAATGCGTTTCCGATGCAGAACCCAATTTGCCCCACTGTTTGTAATAACCCACTTGCAACACCTTGTAAGTGTGCTGGCGTGCGTCTCAACAATGCATTGATATAAATACCGAAATACATGTTAACCGTACCTCCATAGATAGTCAGTGGTACGAGTTGATATATCCAGAATGAGTTATTATTCTCAATCTTCGTTCGAGACATCCAGAGAATCATGAAAGTGCCACAGAATTGGGAAAAGATTAAGACTCTCTTCATACCGATTCTGTAGTAGAGCATCTCCAAATTTGATACTGCAATCACCGTTAGACCAACAGAAAGAGGAAGAAGCTTCAAGCCAGCAAGCAAAGATGAATTACCCTCTAGAAATTGGTGGTATTGTATCAACGTTGCAAGAACCATGATTAAATGAAGATAAACAGCCAATGTGGTTATGACAAACGGGAAAAAATTTGGCAAGTGGATAAGCTCACGAGGAAAGACTATCTCTACTTTGTAAAAGTAGCTTTTTGCTTCCTTGTGCTCGGTCACTTCGATTTTATCCTCCTTTTCGCACGATGTTTTTGAAGCGTCAATCAGAGCATCAACTTTGTTCTTGTAGTTCTGGACGAATATCATTTCAAATAAAAAGGCACACACAATGACGAAAACACCAACAGGTAATGGAACATAGGCACGTGGTCGATTCCATGAGTCTCCGCCTTCTGTTAATCCGAGTATGATCAATAGGATCCCGACAACGAACATACTAGCTCCACCATAGTCGAGATATTTCACGGATGTGTCCTTGTCCTGTTTTTTCGTGGAGATTGGGACATGGATGAAGTATAATAGAATTGATATAGATACAGATATGGCAAATGTCAGGTAATAAATACCTTTGTATCCAACTCTCGATACACTGAAGGCACCGCCAACTACAAGTCCAACACCAAGGACTGAAGTGAAACAAATTATCAATAGGGTGAGTGCCCTCCCCTGCCTTGCACCTTCAAACAAATTTCCGGCAATTGCAAATGCAGATGGGATGGTTAGTGATGCCGAAATCCCTTGAAGTGCTCTAAATACAATCAAAACGATGATTTGATTTTCAATGACGGCACAAATCAATGCAAATATGCCTGTTATGAACAATGAAGAAATGTATACCTTATTGGGACCAACAATATCCGTAAACTTACCACCAAGCATAATGAAAGAACCTAGTGTCAACGAATATGCAGATAACGTCCAGGATGTAGTAGTGTAATCGGAATCAAAGGATTGCATTGTGTTAGAAATTGCGGCCATAGTGGCTGCGATATTGAAGTTATCCATTGCTGCCCCAGCAGCGACGAGGCACATTGCTAACGTCTTACTCCGTTTTTCTATAGGGATGATATATTGAAGTCGCAAGTGTAAGTTGGTGAGGTATGACATTTGAAAACTTAAAATTCCAATGCCAAAGAGGTGTTATGTCATCCTTCTAGACTGCACTAAACAAGGGTTTTCACCATCCTTTTATACGGTGCTTCTCGAATTTGAGACATCTTTATTCGTTTCTACTGAGCCGTTAACTCCGGTTTGCGCTTGCGTCGAGTGAAAATTCTGTGCTGCTGAGATTTCTCTGCATCAGTATGCGTTGGAAGTCTTTTTTATATCATCAAGGAAGTGCTTGGACAATACTTCATAGTTTGCTTCAAGCATTACTTTAGCATGGAGTCTAAATGACTACCTGTGCTCCTTCCTTGACAAATAGCGTGGTCTCCTACTGTATATTTTCGACGGAAACGATTGTGATCCCACAATAGCAGATCCTTGATCGCTGTCAAGCGCCGCTACAGGGAGCAAATGTGGCTTACTAAATACAAGCAATCCTATATCAGATGTGGCGGACAGTTCATATTTATGAATATTCTACCTCCTGCTATTGAAAGCGATAGGCCAGGAAACACTGTCAGATTTACAACGCTGTCTCAAGAGATGAAGTAATTGGTCATTGATGTATAGTATTTCAGAGCTTATTACGGTTTTAGGGTTCATAGAAGATACCTTTGGAGATTCAACGCATAATGGAAGTACTACAGAAATTTGCTTGTTTATCTCTCCTCTCCTTCTAGTTTCGACCCATAGCTCGCATAAACAACCATGTTTCCTCAATCGGAACTAGCTCTACTTTGATTGAAAATTGATTTTTCATAAACCATTGAAACAGTTTCGGGTAACTGAGGTCCGATTTAAAAATAGAATATTACTAGTAGGACTTTTTTTTCCTCTTTGCGCTTTCTCAATGTTGCAACAGAAGATAAACTAGTATGAGCTACAGGTGAGAAGAAGGGACAACAAAGTACAGTAAGTAGTGATGGAATCCTCAATCTCCAAATTCGCTAGTGATGATTCAGTTTATCATTCTATTAGGAAAGCTCGAAGATCTAAAAAAAGAGATTTTCACGGCTTCTGTTGCTGAACCTCCAAGACTTTTTAACAATGGGCACTTAGCACTTACGGAAGATCGAATTCAACAAGAAGGCTTATCTTATCCATAGAGAGAGATTTGCTCACTGATCCCATTTTCCTGGATACCTGATACCATGAAAGGTTTAATTGGGTGAATGAAAAATAGGGACTTATACAAGATGGACAACGACTTTACAGCCCAGGGAGGCTTGAGATGAATTTGAAAAGAAGCGAGAAGACTGTCAAAAAAGAATAATATTTGCCAACTGACTACGTCAAACGATTTACGATATCAATAATAAACCACTCTTTCAAAATAAAGATCTGGATTTATTGGTGTGAAATCCAAGGTTCTCATAGGCCTGTTAAGGATTTTTTTCTCCTCTTTTGTTAAAGGACTGATTATGTCTATCCAAGAGGCGAGAAAAGAATCCAGACCAGGCGCGAAGACACAATTGGCTACGGGGCTGGTAGGCTTACCATGCTAGATTCCGTTTTTGAAACTTCGCTAATCCCTTTGTAACGCTTACTGGTGGAGATTATGGGACCCCAGAAAGTGTCATTAATGAGGTATTAATATGATACCAAACTCCTGACTTCGATTTGAGCTCTCTAACATAAGATCATTTATGTGGACACGGCTGATTTATCAAACCTCGATCTAGAACTTGGTGCGCCGAAAAGGGTTAGAATCGGCTCAAAATGTATGTTTTGGGAATATCTAACAATTTTCTCAATAGCCAGTAATTTTATCGATTTGGAGAGGTCCTCAAGATACCAATGACTATATCAGTGATTACAGAGTGTCCTTCCAAGGTCGTCAATCGAGCTCCCCCTCCCCCATTGCTCTTCCCCAGCTATTGTCATTTCATATCAAGGATATCAAAGTTTGATTGGCAGTGGAAAAAGAGGAATAAGATGAGATCCCAAAAATGGGGGGAAGTGTCCTTAGTGGGCCTATCGACTCTAGATACATCACGAGTTGCCGTATACTAAATCCGTCACAAAGCTTCATACACTGAGGAATTAGGTTTTTATCTCATATCACAATGAAAGTCAATGTCTCGGAACTCAGCTGCACAAAACAGTTTGGAAAGACTGCAAAAGTACAAGAAAACACGAAATTGCTTTTGACAGTGCAATTCTCATAGAGAAAAAAATTGACTGGGATAATCGCACCGTTGGCAACATGCTGAAAAACTAATTTGTTAGGACTGGAATAATATTAGCAAAAACAAGATTCTCAACCCCTCTTCAATACATAAGTCTTCAGGAAATAAGAATTATGACTTAGGGAAATCTGTCCAGATTAAAACGGAAGAATAGATTTAAGAGAGATATGTTGAAACTTGTGTACAGCCAAAGCCAATCTTCGTTTGAATAGCTGATTGGGTCTCATATTGAAATTCTATACAAAATAAGGTAATATTTCGTCATTCTACCACAAATTTGTGAATTATATTTTATTGGGAATTGAAGATGGGCCCTCTGTATGGAAAATTGACTTTCCCAATTTCAAATTTGTGGAACTCATGGGCCAATCCTATATCGGTGAGCTGCCAGCGTAAGACAGTCATAGGATCTGCTAGAAATGTCTTTGTATGCGCTTCCAGCAGTTTGAAGATTTCAGCTATGACAGGATTGTGATAGAGTCATTAATCTTTGGAGATAGAACGAAGGCATCCTTTTATTATAATTAGCTTTCAATATAAAATTCCAAACTTGTTATTGCTAGAAATCATTTTCTTCTTGTAAAAACATAAGTGGTTCCCCATTCGACCTTGAACTCTGTCTCATCGTTCCAACCAAATCTATCCTTGAATTCTCCAATCATTAAATCAACGATATCTTTGGACTCCGGATGAAGAGCTCTCCATCTATGAGTGCCACTCCAAGTACCAACGTTGTCTCTCAATTTCTTCAAATTATATGCAGCATCACCTTGGAAGTATGCAGTATGATCCTTCGTTTCCTCGGGATAGTAATCATGCTTTTCAATATCCTTAAAATAAGCCTCTGGAATTTCAACATTGTCATAGAAGTATCTGTGGAATTTCTTGCCTGGAGACCAGCATGGGCCCAAATACCTATCATCAGCATAAACATACTTGTTATAGATCTCATTAGCTACTGGGTTATCCATGAAGTGAATCTCGACGTATGCCCAGTATGCCAAAGTCGCACCGGGTCTCATCACTCTTGCCGCCTCTTTGAAGAATGCATCGTGCTTAACGTAGTGCATTGCCTCAGCACTAATGATCATATCTATGCTGCCATCTTCGGGAACAACTTTCCTCAAGTCCTCTGAGGCCACTTTGAATTGGATGCGGCCTTTCAGATCTGGGGTAATACGTTTGATTCCCGGATATAGCATGACCTCTGACGGATCCATAGCGATGACAGTGTTCACATACTCCAGCAACGCAAAAGAGGCAGTTCCAGGACCACAACCGATATCCAAGGCCCTATTGGTAGCTCCTTGATGATATTCAAAGAGCGCCTTGAATAAAGAAGCTGGGTAGAGGGGTCTTTTGAAGTCATAGTTATTAGAGTCAAAATCCTCTTGAGCAAAAGCTGACATTATTAACTTATATTAGAGCTAATTGTTACAATATATCCCAGCCTGGTAACCTAAGAAAATAATGGGAGGGGCGCTGAGCTATAAATACTTCAAAAATTGGCTCCGAGATATCCTCGGATCAATGTGGCCCATTGTCGTTTGTAGCATTCCCGGAAAGGCCAGAAAAAATAAAGGTGAAATTGCAAGAAATTTCCATTCGTCGAAGTTGCTCACCATGAAAAGTGTTACCCATTTCATCCCTTACAATATCATCTGAATATCTAAGAGCACATCAAACCAGAGCTAAAAAATAGATATGTGGCATATACCACTGTTCATTTCTCAATTAAAGTCGCATTAGAAAAGGGTGCCCTACCAATACCCACTTCCTAGAAAAGGAAGAATATCCGATATTTCAAAAAACGGATATAAGGCCACTTTTTTTATAATTCGTCCGCAAGAACCGACTTCCAAACTATCTGTCTGTTCATTCTCCCTCAAAAACTTACGGATTTAGAAAGTTGTTGCCTATCTCTTGTTGTGAAGTTTCGACTTTGGGAATGAGAGAGGCTCAGTGATGGAAATTCAAGAATCAGCTAGAGATCCTCAAACTGTCCATGATGTGCAAGAGTTGTCACTGTACTCCATTCTTACCATGGGCTTGTGCTACTCTCAGCGTCTATCACTGTCTGGTCCACTTTTGCTAAGCCAATTTATTTCTCACCACTGAAAATCGTGAAGGAGCAATTCGGTATCAGTGAAAAAATAGTGAATATATCTATGACAGAAGGCCTATATTGATAGTGTGCCTCATAGTTTTCGTTCTGTCTAGGTAGTGATAGCTACAAATGACAGTTATGTTTTTCTTCTTGTTTTCAGAATAGTAGAAGCATCTCGTGTTGCACCTTCCATTAATATTTCTGCTCGTATCGTTGGAGATATTACCTTGAGGGAGGAAAGAGGTATATTTATTGGAGTTCAATCAGATTTTGTTACTTTAAGATAATCTTTGGGGTCACTTATTGATGCGGCCTTAATTTCCGGATTCGCCTGAAGATACACCTTCTGTTTCCTTGTTATTGGAAGCCGAACAGTATTTTTCTTACTATATCTTGTATTGCCAGCGAATAAAAGAACTTTTTTGGTAATGGCTAGGTCATAGAAACACCCCCCCTCTCCTAGAAACATAGCGCCATTATTCTACTTACTAAAAATGTGTGGTAAATGGTACTTAGAGAAGCCAGATACGAATACCCTCAAGTCACAGAAAAAATCGGAGTAACTCGCGCCTTTCAAGATCATGATCTTCCCAGAGATTAGCATTATTCTGTTGAACGGCGCCATTCATTACGCGTTGTGGGCCAGTCTACTGGCCACCGTAACAACTCGCCTCACTAATGAGCGTGAATATGACACGATGACAGTTAACCTCTGCTATATTTCAGGCGGCTCTGGTGAATTGATCGGCTCAGTTTTGTCAGGTTGGATTCTCTATTGGGTCCCTAAAATCTTTAACAGTAGATAAAAGGCAAAGGTGAATGAAGAAAGTGTTGAAAAAGAAGCACCATTCAATATTTTCAAAACGTGCGCTCTTGTTATCATCCCTGGCGTATTCTTTACTGACCGGTTTGCAATCATGTTCGGGTGGAGCTTACACAAAAATTTGTATATTGCGTCTATCCTTCTCAGTGATTTTCTTGTATATGCCGGTTGTGTTATGATGGTTGGCATTAATACAACATTACTTATAGACCTGTTCCCAATCCACAGTTCAGCAGCATGATCTTCCGTCAACTTCATAAACTGTATTCTTAGTGCTGCTTTGTTGAAGCTCTGAGTAATATAAGCCATAGTTTGACGATGGGTTGAACTTTCACATTTATGGTGGCTTTGGGAATAACAAGTACAATATCATTGATTATCCCAATGGATTCTTCTATGAAATGGAGTCAATAGAGCAAATGAGTGATGGGGATCGCTATATTAATACTGAAGGCATACAAATTAAAGCAACTGAATGCAACAAAAAACCATTGTATCACTACTGAATTGCTATTATTTGGCAGAGGATCTTGCGATCTGCACCAATGATGTCAAGTGTAGTATGACAGAAAGGAACAACTGACCTAATAGTAATGTCCAGAGCTTTGCTTTAAGCATTTGCTTCACCTCTTCATAATAAACTTTATTTGTGTCTTCACAGGCTGGAAAGTGATATGTCGAAGATCTGGAAAAAATATTTCTTTACACTTGGTTGTTGGTCACTTATTTTACTATTTTCCCTTCTATGAGTGCTCTCAAAGTTATTCCTCAGAACAATGGAGCTACAATTATTTTTCTAAACCTTCTCAAGTTAATAAAACTTTTCAATTGGCATGACAAGGAATGACGACGGCTTTGTATAGAATTTAAATCAAACAGTATCACCTCCCCCTACATTCCGGAAGATCATATTTAAACTGCCAAGCCTATATCCTTTCTCAATGGAGTTGTTGATCTCCACCTTTAGAAATTTGGCTCCATCCTTGAGGACGTCTAGTCAATAGAGAATGAACTCTTGATATAATTCCTTATGTCTTTGTACGCTCCATTCAGGTGGGGTGACAGCGGTGATTTGTGGTTCATCCAACATCCGGTTTAGATATGAAGGTACAATCCTGGTGATTCTATAATACAGTCACCACATAATCTTCTGGTAATATGTTCCAAGATAAGACCTTACAAGATATGTCGCCAATGATGATTTGATCCTTCAACTTCGGGAACTGTACTGTCACCCATTATCAAATCGCTTTCATCACCAATCATGCCAGTGGTGTCACGCATCAACAAGACATTGTCGAGTCTTGGAAAGCCAAGTCCCATGAAACGATACCACAGGGAGGTCTTCAGGAATGGTGTATGTTTCTTTCATAGTTATGGCGGTGTAAAGAAATGCATTACCTTCGATTCGTAGGTGTGCAACGAGTTCGAAACTTTTAATCATCACAGTGTTGTATGAGCAGTACAGACAGTTTCAGATACTGATATTACACTCCTGGAAGTTATTGAGGTGGATATAGTAGTTCTGAATATAACCAAACCGGCTCCGACAATAATAATCGTAACCATGGAATAATCCAAGCTGTTGCTGACCATAGGGCTGAGACAGACTCAAAAATTGGCAATGTCGAAGTGCATAGAGAAGGAGAAGCACATGATGAGAGCTTTGCGAAATCCAACGATGAAGAAAAAGTAATTCATAATTACTTTGGTGTAGAAACAATTGAATTCAGGATAAAGGAGGACAGTAAAGACCACACGAAAGTTCTTCTCTGAATGACATTGGATATGAGTACACAACACTTGTTGGTTCTTGACAACCTTAAAACCTTATTCCCACAAAGAGAGGAACCGATGATATTTCCGTAATGCTAGCTGAAAACGAAATACAAGACTATGTGACTCATTTTGCCTCATCACCTCGTCCTAAACGCGTCAGAGCTGCGGGAATTGACCACGAAGTCCGGGAAGAGGTAATTATTGACTAGTTATTACGCATTCTAAGTATAAATATAAAGCTGATGTGGATCGTCTAAAATTGAGACCAATTTCAAGAGCTACTATAACCCAATGGCCACATTCTTGAATGGTTTCGTCCAACTCGGGCAAAAGGGGAAATAGTGTATGTACTTTGGCAATAATGGAACAATAAATGGAAAGAGAATAACAGAGAAAATTGTAAAAGTAGTTTGTCGGTTGTAGTTATAAAATATAGATAATTGTAGATTTGTTGGGGTATATTGATTATTTATGAAAAAAAAGTTTATTGAGGTTGATGGTGGAAAATGTGATATAAAAAAGTAGGATTGGATTTTGTGAAAATGAGAATAAATATAACCAAAAACAAGAAGAAAGATATGCAGGGATTAAGGAAGGGCAATGAAGCACGTTAAGTGTATGTTAGATTCGAGGCTAGAAGATGTTTTAAATTTATGGTGTTGTTGTAGATTTATGAAGACAGGTGATTGTTATGATGTTGTTGTAGATTTATGAAGACAGGTGATTGTTATGATGTTGTTGTAGATTTATGAAGA
>JACVEX010000179.1:0-13835 GCA_017948575.1 Williopsis subsufficiens
ATGAGCGTTGCTCGGATCTTTTCGGATCACGGATCACAGGGGGTTCCATGATCCGAGGATCACGGATCAGCCTTTTGATATGATCCGACCCAACTCTAATCACAATGGAGATGAGCAATAGTAATATCTGCGGTAGCTGTATTTAGATTTTCATTAGTTGTGTGTAATACCTGGATTTGTAAATATCTCTCAAAGGAGATCAACCGAAGAATAATCTATCACCATGGTGTACATAATCAGGCAAGGCTTAAGATCGATAATCTGCGTTCAAATATCTGGAAACGGCCAAGTGACCTTTCCATGCTCCACTTCATCCAATCTGCTTCTCCGCGACCATATTTTTCTTATTATCATCTTTGCACTAAATATAGAAATAGTGTGATACAAACCGCGTGCTTTATGGTCTGCTCCTGACTTTTGACGTGAATAAAGAACTAAGCGAAGTTTCATCAAAAGCTGCGAAAGCTATTAGTACGTTATAAGTATTCTTTCAAAATGGTTTGGATCACTTTAAGCCTCGCTGGGCTCCAACTTCTAAGCACCTGAATGTTGTCAAAAATTCTAGAGTTGACCTTCCTGAAACAAGTCTATTGAAGCTACTACCTCATCGTTCCTTCTTTCATGAATTGTCCTTCTTTTTTAAGCGCTGTCCTGCTTAGATTCGTTCTTTTCGCAAAATTGAGATTTAGGGGCAGTACTGTGCAGTTTAATATGAGTAGTCTATAATCAAGAGCCCCATCCAATAAAAAATAGCTTCAGAGTGCTGTTTTGCATCATTCCAAAAGATAATAAGAGCATGAGTCACGTTGGTGGGTAATAGAGATAAGTAAGATAGATACATATGACAAAATTGATATCATCGTTCTATTAGTTTTGATTCTCGTCGGTGTATATCATGTTCTGCATGGTTTCAGAAGAGTCAATGAATAATCTGTTGATTGTATGAAAACGGCACAAAGTACATCTGATACAACAATAATAGGACCGGATATGAGTAGCCATCAAATTCGAATACTGTTGAAGACACAATATTAGTTGTGGTTCAAGGCCGGTGGAACGGGAATTTAGGGATTTTTCAATAAAAGGGTATAATGGAGAGGTTATTGTGTTAGTCGATTAGTGCCGACGGCATAGATCGAAGTATCACACATAGATATTATAAGGATAGACTACAATAATTTATGGTTTTGTGATGACGATTCTCAATATGAAAATAATACATCAACCACAACTAAGGAAAAGTTATTGAACACACAATAAGCCCGAATTATATTCGAAAACTTGCTCTGAAGACAGATTATTCTCTGATTACTTTCGGCAACATGCTCATCCATAACTCCCTAAAATGTCGTTAAAGTGTTCAAAGTTCTTGCCCCAGTTCGGATTGGATACTGACCTTGGTGATACAGCGAAGGAGCTCCGCATTTTGCCTTGTGAGTTTTCTTCTCCCTGAAGCTGCTGACCAGGGATATAAACTATTCCACCTGAGGGTTAATGGCTCCTCCAAGGTGTTGGGGTTTCTGGAAACCCAGAAAGACAGCACGGCACTTTCGATAAAATCTGGAAATTTATTCAAGCTGTAAAAAGCCCCTTTTGATAATCATCATTTATTTTTTATGTAATTTTATTTTAGTAGGGACAAATTGCTGTGCGCATTCACTCAAGGCTCACGACTTCTCTATTCCATGAATAAAAGAGAGAGAGCTTTAGACTTGCGTAATTGATATGCTTCAGTTAAGGTACAGCCTATATTTCGTCAGCAGGTCCCATTCTTTCGCCAGTATTTCTCCAGGGATGCATAATTCTAAGCTAAGCACAGCCCAAACTGGTCAACGAAATGCCAATATTTTACTCGCCTTGCATAACTCAGCCCAAGCTCTTTGATCACAGGACGCATTATCTACAGACTGCGGGTCAAACCTCAAACTAGGATAGGTTATAAGTGAACACACCTTCCCAACCTCTCGAAATAAAGCACATGAGCTCTTATTCAAGTCAACTCCAAAAATGGCAGCAGTCATCACCAGTTTAACAGAGAGAAGCAGCTACGTATTTTATCAGTATACTCCAAACAAGTGGGTATCTGTTCATTATACTGTCTTGTTCTTGTTGATACTCGGATTTGAGGTTTACTCAGTTGTATCTGCAGAGAAGAGTTTCAAATATGATGTGGCATCTAAGTATAGAAGGAGGTACGTTAGGATCATGGTTCCACTGATGTTTGGCGTTTTGCTGTAGGTAGTTGGCTATATTGCCCGTGCCATCTCTGCGGACGACACAGAAGCCATGATGCCATATATTATCCAGTCAGTAATGATGCTCATTGCACCAGCGTTTATTGCTGCAACCATCTATATGTGTCTGGGAGAAACTATCAGAAGCTTGAGAGCCGAGAAATACTCTGTTATTCCTGTTAAGTATTTCACTAAGCTTTTTGTCTTCGGTGACGTATTGTCTTTTCTCATGGAGAGTTCTGGTGGAGGAATGATGGCCAAAAGCGATCAGGATTCTGCAAAGCTTGGTAAGAAGTTAATCGTTATAGGCCTTTTTGTACAAGTCGCTTTCTTTATATGCCTCATCGTTATGTCATTATTTGCTTGGAGAATCCACCACTGTCCTACATCGGTTTCCTCTTCACTCAAACATACCAGACCTGCGTTTGGCAACTGGAAACATGGACTTGCTGTACTCGTCATCTCATCGGTATTCATATTAATTAGATCAGTTTACCGTATCTTCGAGTATGTTCAGGGAAGTGATGGCTATCTTCAATCACAAGAGGTTTTCCTTTTTGCTTTTGACTCTGTCTTGATCTTGGTTTCTGTGGTTACACTCCAGATGAACCACTTTACTAGATTCTTCTGTTCTGCCAAAACCGAGGACAATGACGATTATAATGACACATATCCTTTAAGGTAAACAATTCTATTGGGGCTAAGCGCTGAACCGTTCGCCCTTCTAAGAATGTCAACTAAAGGTCGCGATAGACAACTGGGTTCAATATGAATCTTGGCATCAAAACAGCATATCCAAGCCTCAGGAATGAATAGATATAGACAAATAGGAGATAATTTTCCTCATTTTCATCTTAGAGTAAGAATGAATAACCTACATATATCACTTGTCCCAAAGATTCTTTCAAATCTTAATCGTGCTTGTTTTTCTGCTTATCAACTGGCAATTTGGTGGACTGCCAGATGGCTTTCTGCTTCATCTACGGTGACCGTAAAGGCAGTCAACCGAAGCTTGAATAGCCTTTGCCCTGAGTGACTCACAAAGTATATCCTTAATGGCCAATTTTCTCCTTGAATTTTCGTATCAATTCTGAGAAGGTCCATTAGGAGATTAGGTTAATCCTCTTACACTGGCAAAAGATTTACAGAGGCTTCATATTTTATGTTATTTTTTATCTCATCATGTCTTCTCACAATTTTTTAGTCCAATTAGCATTGCGGATCCTAACATGGCTGATTCTTATATATTGGGGTCATTAATGGTTCGATTCTGAAAATCCTCGAAAAGATGTCAAAGTGCCACGCGAGAATGGTGCTGATGATTCAATTTAAATGCTCGAAGACAATAACTGTCCAGCTCCAACAAGGCCATTGCCAATCATATAATAGTGACTTTTTAAAGCAGCACAATAACGAGTCATGGAATTTCTTCCAATTTTTGTATAAGTATGCTTTGATCAAGGAAATCTGTAACCATAATTAGCAAGAATTACTTGACTCCCAGGGGGTCTGTCATCAAGCCTATTCCATGGAAAACTCAACTTTCGCTGAAGACACTGAAGAGGGTTTGACAACACAGCTCAGATTTTGGTCTAAGCCCGTCTCAGTCAACTCTAAACACGATGGAGTACAAGAATAATCCAAAAGCTATTGTGCAGAAATTGGCAGGGATCATTCTGAGCAAATTGAACTTATGTTAAACATTGTGCAGGCACTCTCAACAATATGCTGATGCTGGCTGTCCAACGATCGATTTGGAACATCAAGATAAGTCGTTCAAGGCGATGTTGGATCGTTATTCACAGTTTGCATATAAGTATTGAAGCCGTTTTACTCCAATTGTTACATGTATATATGTTAGATTCTTTTGAGAATGGCGCAGAACAGATATGTATTTAAATTTCGCGTATTAATCAAGATTGGAAATAATGTAATGTCCCAGAACAACTACTTGGCTGATTTGCGATGTATTGGTCTATTGGGTGTTTCTAGTCGATGTGGAACATCTGTTTCTCACCATTTGCCTCCTGATACTTGTGTTCTTTAAAAAGATTGCATTTGTTAGTGATAGGGCGTGATTACTCTTATCATACCCAATTCGGGTCAACACGCAAAATGGTAGCGCCAACTGACTTTTCAAACAGGTTTGAGACGCAAAAACGGTGGCAAACCAACAGCCGAAAAGGTGTATCAGCGCAACAAAAGCAGTAAAAATTTCGCCCGAAGCGCCAGGCGGAAACGAAAACTTTCGCTCGCGATCCGACGTTTGATTCCCACCATCAGCTAAGCGTGAGTTAGCCTTGGCTGTCACCTTGAGCCGCACCAAGCTTTGAGTTGGCGACACCGGGGCTATGTCAAAAAAGGATCCAGATGAGGAAGAGGCTGCCGCTATTCCACCCGAGTTGGAGATTTCATTGTTGCGAGAACTGTTGTTCATTATGTTAATGTTCGGCTGCCAAATCCTTACTCAAGCTGGAGTCGCCCAATGCATGAATGCTCCATCAGTTATTGGGGCTGATTTCAATGTACTAAAACCAGGACAGCTGGGTTGGTTTACGGCAAGCTACTCACTCACATTAGGATCCTTCATGATATTTTCAAGCGGTATGGGCGACCGGTTTGGCTACAAAACAGTATTCATATTTGGACTCGTTATTTTTGGAGTGGGTTCACTTGCTTGTGGTTTCGCAGTGTACAGTGGTTCTTACGTATTCTTCAATGTTTCCAGGGGGATCCAGGGCGTCGGTTCAGCTTTGAGTTTGCCCAATGCGATGGCTTTAATCGGGAATTACTTTCCAGACGGAAAGAAGAAGGACAACTACATGGCCTACTTTGGAGCTGTAACGCCAGCTGGATTTGTTTTAGGAGCAGTAGTAGTTGGTGCATTCACACAATATGCATGGTGGCCCTGGTCCTTTTGGATGTGTGGAATTACATGCTTTGTAATGGCAACCTCATCCGTTTATGTTATTCCGCATAATATAGGGAGACATTCGATTGGGTCGTTTGAGTGGATTGGCGGCTTTTTGAGTTTTGCAGGGCTATCACTTTTCAAATTCGCATGGAGTCAGGCTCCAAATATCGGATGGAGAAATCCACAGTCGTATGTGACTCTTATAGTGGGGGTGATCTGTATTGCTGGTTGTTTTTTGCAAGGAAGAAGGACACTGCTTCCTGTTGTCCCCATGTCATCTTTTTACGGCGCAAGTGGATTTGTCTTGGGATGTATTGCCGCTTCATGGTCATGTTTCGGTATATGGTTATACTTTATATTTAGATGGCAGGAGACAGTGGAGCAAGTAGGACCGCTGATGCGTGGTGTTGGCATGGTACCGGTGATTGTGGGTGGTCTTGCTGCGTCTGGAGTATGGAAATGTATTGTTTCAAAATCTTCGGTGTGTACTTGCATTGCGATGTCCATGATCTGCTTTCTAGTGGGGATGATTCTGGTGGCGACAAGACCAGTTGGCCAGACGTACTGGGCTCAGCTCTTTTGCTCTCTTCTGATAACTAGCTTCGGTATGGACCTAAGTATTCCTACTGGCATAATATTAATTACATCTTCACTTCCAAAAGAACGGCAATGTCTAGCTGGGTCGTTGGTGTTGACCTTTGTGAACTACTCGATTTCCCTAGGTATTGGTATCGCGACGACTGTCGTTTATTACGTTACAGAAGACTTGCCTCCGACTATTGACACTCAAGTGACAGCGTTTCGTTCAGCTTTTTACACAGGCATAGGTCTTGCAGCTCTAGGAGTTGTACTTGCTGCTTTTTTTAATTTATGGGAAAGAACTAGAAGTCGCTTTATGCACACCATTTGCTCCAATTGTTAAATGGCCCAGGAGTCGTGTGAATTTGCAGAAGATCGTGCGGCCGCAATTCATTCCGAGCCATATAACGGTAATTTGGTCAACTGGATTATTCCACTCTTGCTTATATCTGTGCGAGTAGTGGATGATCAGTAATAGAGGAGAATGTCGTGTTTGTTAGTCTTCGTTTTGCTTGGCAACCTGGCAGTACTAATCTACAATCGGGTATTCAATCCATTCGCATGGTGCTCAACCCAGCACTGCCAGCAGCACCACCTTGGGCCAAAAGGTCAAATTCTTCAAAGTGAATTCAATTTTATCGATAATACACTGTTAGTGACCTGTTGCACAGGACTCGAGAATTCCTGCCCCAAGTACAATGGAGAGGGATCTGGCAAATAGGTTCTGCTAATATTAATGATGTCTTTGAACTTTTCAGAGTTTGTCCGGAGAGAGTCTTTGAGGCCATTAATTCTCGAATCAATTGTCCTGTAATTTCCGGTGACAGCAGCGGTGCATACTACTGTTGGGAAGGTCTCATCGTGAGATTGGGACTGGTTTGCATGATTATCTGGGCGTTCTGGCCGCTTGGAGTCCAAATCTCCTGTGAGATGCCCAATGCATCTATTGTGGATTACTTCATTGGAGTTCATAACGAATCCGATCTGGAGCAACGCAAACAATGGGAAGCCCTGGAGCAATTCAGGCTATCCAACTTCATGAGCAGCTCATTCCTTTTCCTTAGGCAATCTGGTCTCAAATTTCCGAGTTATTCGTTCTCAATTGGAGCAGAATTCTTCAGGATACCAAGCGCCTTCACTAATGGTTTCGAATCTTCTCTTGGCCACCAACAATCTCAGAGTTATCTCTGGTCAGAGCACTCCGGTAGTTCTCGGCAGACACCTTTATCTTAACCAAAGGTCTCAGATTTGACACGGAAGGACATCTCTCGGATAGTGGATTGAATGACTCTATTGAAAACTCGTTGTTTTGCAAGAGCATTGGTTTCGCTTTAGCTCAAGCGGTGAGGTAGACTCACGTTATGAGTCTTTTGCATTGAAATTTATCAGATTCATTAGATTTAACTTTTGCTGGAAAGGTGGCAACTCCACATCACAGTCCAGGAACCCAGAGAACGCAACTGATCATTCATGCCAACTTAAATGTTTACTGGCACCTTGCAGGTAGGAGGGATGGAAGATAGAGTATCAGATGTTTCATAATTTTTGACAAGTAGTCCTCATTTTTTCTAGCTGTTGTTGGCTACAGCGTTATAAGAAATCTCTTTGAAATCCCAGGTATTTGAAAGGCCCCGAGATTGAGAGCCCAATATATTGATACCAGGCATCTTCTTCAGTAAATGGCTTCTTTACACAGCCATATCGTAAAGAAATATGCTGATTTTTTATTATTAAACAAAAAGAGCTATAGCAGGTTCCTGGCTAATTCTGGTGGAATATGTGCTCTCATCACTATTGGTTTTCTCGATTTTTTATCATCTTCTATGCATTGAAGAGAAGTCAGAAGTAATAAAAGTCTGCTCTTGCTGGCATCGAAGGAGATAGAAACTTCTCTGAAGGTCTACTCTACTAAATTCACGGTTTGAAATATGGGTTAAATTCGGCTATGGGCATGATCTCATTCAGGCCTTTCCTAAGGCTTCCCTCTGAGACTTGGATTCCGGATCAAAGAAGGGAATTTCGGCTAGAGAGCTAACTCTAGTACCATGTCTTGGTTCTTCGCCACCATAGTCCCAGACGGCGCAATGTTGGCTGACTCTGTTGTCCCACAGCGCAGATGTGCCCAATCTTCTATTGGTTGGTCTCCAGTCAAATCTAACCTGGATATCCAAATTCTTCTCGTAAACATCGTACAAATACTCTAAAATGGCCTTGGATTCACCTGGCTCCAATCCCTCAATAGATACAGTCCAATCACGGTTGACATAAAGAGACCTCCATCCAGTAACAGGGTGTGTTCTGACGATTGGCTGCTTTCTCAGTATCTGCTTACCACCATTCAATGGGTTACCTCTGTCGATATAAGTGTGCATTGATCTCTGATAAGCAAATTTTCCCTCCAAGAACTTTTGCAAAGCTGGAGACAACTTATCATAAGCTGCATACCCGGATGCCCACAAAGTATCACCACCGAGAGATGGGATAGCGTCGTTGTGTAAATGAGTAACACCAGGTGGTTGTAGTTCATGAGGTAAGTCACTGTGCCACGTTCCTGTGCCAGCCTTAGCATTTTTGAAAGATACGTTCAATCCATTCTTTCTAGCCAGTTCGTTCCAGATTACAGTTGTTCCTGGAAGGCCAGGGACATGCGGAACTTGCGGATGGACTTCAGGTCTTCCAAAGAACTCGCCAATCTCTAACTGCTTCTGGGGTGCTAAGTCCTGATCTCTAAAGAACACCACAACTCTCTCTGCGATCAACAACGCCAATTCATCAAGCTCCTGTTCATTCAAGTCAGCTAATTGGACACCAACAAGCTCAGTTCCTATGTATTTGGTCAAGTGCCTGACCTCTTTCACCTTGGAAAACAATGCCTTCTTCTCCTTGTCAGCGTTCTTCCCCCTTGGAACGTACTCGTGCGCGGTATCTCTTATCTTTGTCGCATCATCAACATATAGGGGGATTTGGTCAGAGGGTGGACGTTCTGGATAACCATTAGATAAGTCTATTCCGTGTCTATGGTATCTTTCTCTGGTGGGTTCTGGGATGGCCTCGATGAAGCTTCCGGAGTAACCACCCGCGACCCTGTCGCTCACGTCAACAGTGATAGACAAATTTGAGGTCGTCTTGCTGATCTCTTCAATCAAGGACTCAACTTCTATGGTCGACATGCTCATATCGATAATATTTAGAGAAAGAGACATATTTCGAAGATAACACGGCCTTTTATAGCGCCTATGCCTAATTATTGATTACGGTGTTCAGACAGCCACACCAGTGAACTATTACTGTTAAACTATGAGGCATCGCTAGATTGCCCTCAACTGATCATTCAACACTGACGGTGAACTGATGTACCTGTGTTCGATAATCAACTCATGCCGCTCTGTATTCCCTTTTACGTTAATAACCGGAGAGCTTTTCTTGAGCCACAGTTTTGAAACTACTGGGGCTGTGAATATGCTTCTGAGCAATGAAGATGGAACATCATGAAATGATGGTTTACTGGTCTGTCGCTTTTTGCTATAAAAGCTTCCCCATAAGAAGATCACAAAACTATGAAATAACGTGAATGACTTCCGCCTTGCAACCCAAATGAGGCATTCTCAACATAATAAAAGAGCGAGGACTTTATTGATTGAGGACTGTTTAAGGGGGGGAAACACTAAAGAGCGTTCCCAAATAATTTCAAGTTCGTAAAAGATTGATGCGTGTCTAATTCTTGGTGCGTCAGCGAGAAGTGGTATTCAGACTTTGGTGAAAGAGATTACTTCTCCTTATTACTCTTGTCTACGTCAGGTCTATCATAGAAATGGCAGCTCGGTGGTATGGTCAGTACTATCTGGTACAACCAAAGGGATGCGTCTACAATAGTGTACCGGATAAATAGGTCGCAGGTGAATATCCAGCTGAAAAGAGTAGCTTATGACTATGAATGTTGTTTTTAACTTGTATAGAACCTTTAAAAATATCTTTTGTGAAGGATATGTTATAATAAAATTGAATTTTTCATTTCTTTGGTAAATATGACCTATAGTTCTTCAAAAGTTGCTGCGAACTTATGATATCTATGATGCAGATGACAAAAAAAATGAAAACATTAGTGAGAGGCAAAAAAAATTACACAAGCATGTGGTTATCTGGGCTATGCAATAATACATGGCCAACTTGAGGAAAATGTACTCACACACACACACATGAAGAAGTGCCTGTCAGAGAGTGCGACAATTTTGGCCTAAGCCATCTGGTACAGCCAACATGTATGACAAAAAAAATAAACGGAGAAGCAACGGTTAAATTCTCAGGCGACAAGAAATCCTCAGAATACTTGCATAACTCTTCAACTGAAAACGAATTATAACTAAGTGTTTCTAAGCTAAGAAATTATAGATAATCTATCAAGAGCGGGCAAATACGTTATACATTGCTTAAACAAGTGTACCATCGCCTCATCATCTCTCAAGGAATTTAGCGTCCATGTCACTTGGACAACTCTAAGTTAAAGTACCCAGTAGGAAAAGGTACAGACCAAAGCACTGAACTACAATCCACGAGAATCAACTCCAATTTCCTTCCAATTAGAATCAGTTAAATAAGAGTACCTACTCTGAACTAATTTAATGCGTTTGGTGGAAGTAGTCTGTACTTGAGGATATCTAGCGTTAGATTTCAGAACAGGGATGATAATTGAAGCTATGCTTGAGCGTATCCTTGTCAAGTTCTCTGAAGAAGTTCGTAGGAAGCCAGCGAAGATGCTCAATTCAGGATTCAATTCAGGATGAGTAGCTCTTCAGTTGGTGGAAATGTAGGGTCTTGGCAAGCCAAATCGCTCGCTATCTCAAAGGTTTGCTCCTAAATGCTCTTCCTCAAGACCTCGATTCTAACAAAAGTGCTCGGTAAGATACCCAAATTAACTCATGAGCAGAAGATTTCTTTCTGTATTCTCAATATATCTGATTTTTCTACAGATGAATTGCTTTCGAGTTAGTTTGGGGTCAAGGTCTACTTTTCTAAAGAAAAAACTTGACATATGCGGCTCTCTCGACAACGACTTGGCAAACAGATAAGAACGCTCTTCCCTTGAAAATCGCGTATCGGTCAGTTGGTGGGATGAAAGGTTAATCTTATCAATTAGGCTAAATATAGTCATATGACAAAAAATGACATTTCTAAATCTAAGATCGGAGAGTGTTTTACCCCACCCCGCCGCTAAACTTTATTCTGAAAAACCATCTGCTCTTCTCGCAAAGCCAATCGGCATGATACTAAAGTCGTAATTGCTTTAAAGTTGCCTACTTACTTGATCGCTGGGCTCTGTTTGGATCGTCTGTGCTTTGGTTAGTGAGAAAGGTTGATCTCCACTTTTGCATCAGCATATGATGTAATGATCTATTTCATTCCAAAGAGATCTTTAGTATACCCAGATCTGGACAGGAGTTAAATCAAACTGGGAGCAATCATCAATAGAGAGTTGGCTGCAATCAGCGGAAATATGTCTGCCTCAACCCAGGTAGGTTATATATATATTTGGGGGCATGATCATGACAGTCAAAGGAAAGACATAGATGTCTCGATCATCCTTTGACGGCAATCAATATCCATCTGTCTATATTTCAGATATCATTAAAACTTTGAACTTGTGTATTCCCTCTAGTTATCTCATATATCTGCTTAGTTGGTTTGCCTGTTGCGTCTTTCTTGTAGTTGTTTCATTTCCGGGATCTACGCCTTTCAGTTGCTCTGTCAATTATTGTAGGCTCTGCGCCATGTATTGTGACATACATTCAAGTGACTTGCTTTCATAAAATCTCCATTTGATTCATCTTGAATTATAGCTGGCTCGTTCATCGTCTGTAGCTTCAGTAATCAATAGTGAAACATCTTTTAAACGCGTATGAATCTTAAAAAATCAGAGTTGAGCAGAAGTCACTCTATTCCACTTATCGATCAAAATTCTTTACTTATGCTCTTGCAAAGAGCATCGCGTTTTAAGAGGCTTTCGTTGTCTATTCTTGTAAATTAAGAATTGCTCCGCTTTGGTCTTTTGTTCTGGCGTAATCAGTCTTGCACTAAGGAGGACCTACGTGCATGAGGCGTTTCTATTCTGCAGAACCGAATCTCGATCTTTTCGGCTTCTGGAATCTGCCCGTCCTGTGGGAACAATAACTGCACGACACATAGACATTTGCTTCGCCAAAGATAAGAACGATACAATAGACTTGAAGAGATGCAACGGTGGTGAACCCAAAGAGCAATGTCTTCTATGAAGCTTCTAGAACCGTAATCAAAAAAGGAGCTGAAGTGCTATTAATGTTATCGTTGCTTATGACCGCAGTTTACAGATCGCGAAAACTAATGGAGCCTGAATTACATCCAGGAACATGACCTACGTCTCTGAAGCAAAGGAAAAAGACAAATCGAAAATCTTGAGAGTGCTATCTGAAAGAACGTAGCTTGATTAGAAGTTCATGGTACTGCAAGTTTCGTAATTTTTGAAGCTAGCAGATTTGTGCGTGGTATGCAACACATCTTAAAACCCGTCTTTTGTGAGAAATTAGAGCTCGCACATTGTGCATTATGCACACTATCAAAATGCACACTATCAACCTGCGCGCTCCGCAACTTTGCTACGGTCTATCCTTAACTAGCGTAGAACTGAAAAGTTCTTCAGCAGTGAATATGTAGTGACTTCAGTACGAGGCGTATAACTCATAGAAAAGCAAAGCCATGTAGATGCAAAGTAGGACGTCAATAAGCTGAAGAATATACGTGAACCAAATCACTTCCTGATTGGGAGAAGGAACTCTCTACAGAATGGTTGGATTAGAGTTTAAATTGTAACACGTATATCAGATTACGGTGAACAGGTTGCTATGTCATGAATCGGTCACATCAGCGAACAATATTTATTTGCAGGATCTATCTGTCTAGATCTTAAACCTTAACAAATCTCTCCACAGTTAGACCATCTCTGGAGTTGGTGGATGTTCTTCTAAAGATGAATAACTTTACACCGCAAGCTAATATCTGCTCTCATATATCTCGGTAGGAAGTGAGTGTATAAAAGAATCAATCTCACTTTAAGTTCATGTGTACATCTCTGGCCTAAGGAAGTTTGAACACTTCTAAATTCTGGAAGGCGTTTCTTTGCAGACAAAAAAGATTTTCACCACCCATTCATTAGCTGACTCGCAGGGTTTTGTCAATCTTTACGGCCTTTACTTTCTAAGCGAGGCGGATTTATGCGAGTTTATGCCTTTCTGACTGCATACGCTTTACCGAGTTTCCGTCAGCTTGCGCTTCGCTGCATAATACTTTCTGGACTCTGGTAATACGAGAAACTATAGGTCGTTCTGGATTGTCTAAAAAAAGCTAACACCAGATTAACTGAGGCTCCCCCGATCTCAATGCGATGCAAATATATGATTTCAGTCTATCCAGTTCAACATTTTCTGTGCAGCAAATAACCCTAATCTTTCCTATAAATCAGATACGCCTTCTCCTTTTATTTTCTTCAAATTATCAACCCATGCAAGCTCTTAAACAATGAAATTCTCTCCCGATATTGCTATTTTTGCACTGTTCACTGCTGTTTCGGCAACAAGCCCGAACACTGACCAGGCCCCAGGCTTTGAATGTGCCGTTGTTAACGGGGTTCCCCAGTGGAACCTTTCGGTCTCTGGTGTTCTAGGTCCATGGTCCAGTATTGATGCTCGCATAAAGAGTACTGCAGGTGGTAATTCTTACAGTTTCACCTCTGGTGTTGCATATGTCAACGGCATTGTTGACAATTCAGCTGCTGTCACTGTAACGGACCAGGAAGTCGACTTCCTCTACAACACTATCATCGCTTCCACTGATAATCTTGACTTCATCATCACTGCAGGGGTAACTGGATCTAGTTCAAAGTTGAAAGCCAACTATCACATGACCATTTATTATAATGACACACATCAGCTGGAATATAATGGGCACTGTGATGTTGATTATACAGCTTCCTCTTCTGTTTCTTCAACGGTTTCTAGCTCATCGTCAGTCTTGGAGTCTTCCTCGGTATCTTCGACGGTCTCTAGCTCTTCATCGGTCTTGGAGTCTTCTTCGGAGTCTTC
>JACVEX010000185.1:0-101513 GCA_017948575.1 Williopsis subsufficiens
TCTAGCGGGTACAGTGTGAGCTCTTCGGTAATTGAAGATGTATCGTCTATATCTGTTGTGTCTTCCTCAGCCACAAGTTCTGTCTCATTGACTACTACGATTGCTCCGGCCGGAAGAACTGTGGTGGTAGATTCAACAAGTGGAAGTGCTTCAAGTGATTCAGGGTCACCATTCACTTCATCTTCATCAATTAAGGCTTCTTCGTCTTCATCAGAGGGCTCTGCAAGCTCATCCAGTTCCATTGATTCTGAGACTACAATTGCTTCTAGCTCTTCAGATTTTGATTCTTCTTCTTCTGAAGACAGCTTCCAGTTATCGTCTTCGTCCGCTGGTGACTCCATACTGTCTTCCAGTGCTTCATCCGAAGTTACTGAGTCTAGCGGGTACAGTGTGAGCTCTTCGGTAATTGAAGATGTATCGTCTATATCTGTTGTGTCTTCCTCAGTGACGATTTCGGTGCCATTGACAACTATCATTGCTCCAGTTGCGATCACTACGTACGATGAATCAAGTTCGAGTTCAGTACCAGTTTTCAGCTCCCCAAGCGTTTCTCAGGGATATTCTAATTCTGGTTCTGATGAGCAATTCTCTTCTATAGCTACAGCTGAATCTTCTACTCTATCGGATACTGAGAGCATGAGTGGGTCTTCTTCATCGTTCTACCAAGTTTCCTCTACATTGTTCTCCAGCACTGTTAGCGAATCAAGTTCTGTTATTCAAGAGAGCATTGCATCTTCTGCATCTTCAGATCTGGTCCTGACCACGACTGAAGTCTTTCCATTGTCTTCCTCATTCCAGTCTTCCGTGTTGATCTCGTCTGGTTCATCTTCCGAGGCTCCAAACAGTTCTGCATTCTCTTCCACTCAAGAAGGGTCATCCGTATTATCTGGTCCACCTTCTTCTTGGCCTTTGACCACTACCATTGCTGATGTTGGTTCAACATTGACTAGGGATGCGCAATCAAGCCATACTGCTGAAAGTCTTAGCGATTCTTCTTCGATCATAGAATACTCGATCACAGATGTTTCCTCGCTAGCCACTGCCAGCAGTACTTCAGATAGAGGGACCGCAACTGATGGAATCACCGTTACATCTTCCATTTGTGTCGTTGCCCAGTACGAGACAGCTACGAAGACAGTTTTGACTGTCGCTCCCGAATATGATAGTTTGAGCAGTATCTCTGGATGGTATGATACAACGTCTGAGATATTCTTTGTGGAGACTCGCTGTTTGCAGACAAGTACAGTGACTTCTGTATCTTACAACTCGGAGTACTTATCATCTCATGACGTTTCCTATGTCACGACTGACATTCCAATCACCTTTATTAGTACAAGTACTTTGAGAATTGTTGAAACTGTTACTAATACGCTGATTATCTCTACACCTTCAGATGGAAAGCCATTGACAGTTACGGACCTCAAACCTTCCACGGGCACTTACACATTTTCAAGCACTGATTCTTTTGGTTCTCCAAGTATCTTAACAGTGATTGAGACTGGTACTACCAATTCATTCACAAACCAAGGCTTCTGTGGAGTAACAAAGGAAATTACCACTGTTAATGAAAATGGATCAAGTCAGGTCCGCACAGTTTCTAGCACGGTTATTTGCGAGGTGTCATCCACACTAAGAGAGCAGTTCACCACAACGAATGTTTTGACCAAGACTGTGACAGAGAGTAATGGCCATGTGTACACAATCACAGTCACAGAGAGTTGTACTCCAACAACGGAAGTGATAACTGATGAAAGTGGTGATGTTGTAACAGTAACATTTACAGAGATCCCTGCTACTGGTACCAAAAGCATCAAGCAAACTGGTACTTCAACGCCGACTGAGATTGTTACAGCTAGCAGGGACAGTGACACTTCGAAGGTTGCATCAGATGTTACCGTCGTTACAAAAACGATTACAGATGGCTCTTCAACTGTTACAGTTGTTACAGAGACATTGACCAACGGTCAGAGTTCTGGCGGTACTACAGTTGTCACGAGAACAGTTACTGATGCTCAAGGATCTTCTACTGTTTTGGTGATCACGGAAACAACAAGTGCTATATCCAATATGGACACGCCTCTTAAGAAATCTTCTGAGACTTCTTTTGAAGTTACAAAGACAACAACTGATGAGAATGGATCTTCTAAAGTTGTCACATTGACAGAAACGTCGTCTTCATCTCTTTCACGACTACCCGCTTCTACTCATCAGGTTGTGACTGCCACAGATTCGAACGGTTCATCATATGTCTTCACTGTTTCTGATTCATCTACCAAATCTATTCCTGCTGGATCAAACACCGTTGTAAACGCTATTGCTTCTACATCTGAAGCAGTTCAAAGTGGTACTGTTACTGCAGGAGGTCCAACCACAGGTGGAAGCAGTACCAATGGTTCTATCCCACAAATCGAGACAGCAACCGGTGCAGCCTCATCTCTTTCTTTGAGTAAAGTTCAACTCGCTCTCACATTTATTCTTATTTTCATCTTTGTTGCATGACCAGACCCATTTATGAGTCTTGTTCCATTTTCATATTGCTCTCTTTCAGATAATTTTCACATGGTTGCATTATTACAATTACCTTGACGGACATTTCCGGTGTTTTTTGTTCAACTCTGCCTGTTTATACGTTAATAATTACATTTTTGATTGATTGTTAAAGCATAAAATTAGGCTATTCTAGGATTGCGAGAGACATACTTCGAAGAATTCGTATCCTTGACTTTACATCTACCAAGAAGTACTTGGTGTTGAGTTTCAAGCTCTTTGATACATTAACCCTAGATTCTAATGAGTGGAGTAAAGAGTATGCTTGATCAACATTTAGCCTTTCAAGCCCATCTAGGTCTAGGCTTTCTAAGAAGTTCCTGCTCTTACTCCCCAGCAAATTCTTCTTGAAGACTTTGGCATTACCGACGAAGGTCCGAAAGATTTTTTCTCGATCGGGTTGGGGTTTCTTCATGAATATTACAAATTCTTTGTACGTTTTCTCCTTCTCGCGATCACTTAAATCAAAAGCACCAAGCTCATCATCCCATTTCTTCTTGAAATCACTGAACAGTCCTTCCAACATCTTTGATTCTAAATATCTCATAAAGTCAACAAATGGATCTTCTTTGGGTGCTGCATTTGGCTGTACTCTATTCTGTAGTCTTCCCACAGCCCACTCATCATAGAGTCTCTTTCTCGTCTTGTTATCATCAACTAAGTAGAACCGAGGGTCCTTGATGATTTTAAGAGACTCGACCTCCCAGGGCTTGAATGGATCAAGTTGGAAGTCATCAAGAAGTTGGAGGAATGATTCTTTTGCGTTTTCTGGTGAGAACTCTTCACCATCAGAGGAGTCTAATTCTGCAAGGTTGAGCCCATCTTCCTCACCAGAATCATGCTGATTGTGGATACTGGCGCCATCTATTTCTGGATCACGCTCTTCTTGTTCGGGGATGGCTTCATGCGATTCTCTATGCCCAGATTCCACACGGATTATGGGATTTTCTGTATCATTTCCTTGACTCGACTCTACCTCACCTACCTCGTAATCAGAGCTATCAGTTGAAGAATATCCACCTAGAAGTCCAGATGAGGTTTTAAAATGTTGATCTTCATCCTCCCATGATTCATCTTCAATAAGCTCCAATACTGTTGGGGGTTCAATGTCTTTAATCTCGATTGTTCTCTTGGGACGAAGGAGTTCTCGAACTTTAGAATCACAAATATCGGGCAGCTTGAGCCCTCTAGACTTTGCCACCAGAAGTATGAGTGTATCTCTGTCGATCATCGACATGGAATTTGCGAGAACCTCATCTTCTACCACCCAATGCGACTCCTTGGTAGCTATATTGTGGAAAAAATGTGATCCTTTATTAGTGATAACAAGTTTCCAATCTGTGCCTTCAAGGTCCACCTTAAAGGTGGGAAGAACCTTTTCGTTTGTCAACTTCTTCTTCGTAGGCTCCGGTAGTTTTGGTCTTTCATACGTCGATTCTTTCGTCATAGAGTTGAAGTAGTAGAAATGCCCTGCAAGGAACTTGTTAGTTATTTATTGAGCTGGGATTTGAATTCACGAATGGTGAAGTAAAAGCTTACCGCTTGGAGCAGAGTGACGCGTCCAATTGGCAGGAAGGTCATCTGGCATCTTCAGTTTCTCCTCAGAACCTTTTATAGCCTTCCAGCCAGTGTTAGTAGTAACTGTTCAGAGCTTCGCGAGATCCAAAAAGCAAAAACAAATTAAACGAGCACGATCGAAATACAAACGGAACACAGCAGAAAGAGGCAAAGAGTGACTCAATGGGCTCCAGAAGATACGATAGTCGAACCACCATCTTTTCACCTGAAGGGAGACTCTATCAGGTATGTCTAAGATTATGAGACAGCGTTGGTTCAAGCGCAATTCCTCGTAAGAGTCTCAGTGGCAAATGATTGAATGAGTTAGAATCTAACTGCCTTGAGGGCTTGTAATGCCAGTTGAATCATTAACTAACATTGCATCAACAGGTTGAGTATGCTTTAGAGGCAATCTCGCACGCAGGTACTTGTATTGGTATTCTTGCTTCTGATGGTATCGTGCTAGCTGCTGAGCGTAAAGTGACATCGAAACTGTTGGAACAGGACAGCTCTGCTGAGAAGATTTACACATTGAACGAGTGAGTCCCTTCAGTCATCCCTCTTCCTTATTTCTCAATTATATACTAACAAAGAATTAAAGCAATGTTGCGGTTGCGGTTGCAGGTATGACCTCTGACGCTGGAATCCTGATTAACAGCGGCCGTGTCCAAGCTCAGAATTACCTGAAGACTTATAACGAGAATATTCCAGTTGAGCTCTTGGTGCGTCGTCTTTGTGATGTGAAACAAGGATATACACAACACGGTGGATTGAGACCTTTTGGTGTATCGTTTATCTATGCTGGTTATGATGAGAGATATGATTTCCAACTGTATACCTCTAACCCATCTGGTAACTATTCTGGATGGAAAGCTACCAGTATTGGTGCGAACAATGCTGCTGCACAAACATTGCTGAAACAAGACTACAAGGGTGATATTACATTGAAAGAGGCGTCAGAATTAGCATTAAAGGTGCTTTCGAAGACTATGGATAGTACTTCACTTACTAGTGAAAAAATTGAATTTGCGACTATATCTAAGGGGAGCGCTGGAAAGATTTATCAACGCGTGTGGAAACCGGCGGAGATTGATGCCCTCTTGAGTGAATCTGGAATTGTCAAGAAAGATTCTGATCAAGAATAGGTAGACTTATAGTATAAACGATTTCTCATATATTGAAAAATGTCCCTAAGAATTACAAGGAAAAATTGAGAAATGTAGTTCTATTGACTAACAGCGAAACAAGAGACAACTAAACAAAATGATACAACTTATGAGAAAGGAAGTGGACTATTCGAACGAGAAAGATCAACACAATGCAAAAGATGATGGAAACAGATCAGACCTCAGTTCATTAATGAGAACTAGCCAAGGGAGAAAACGGAATCAAGAGAAAGAGCAAACATTTCCAAGTCTAAGAACTCAAGCTGTACTTGGAGCTCTTACAGTTACCTGTCAAAATGTTCTTTGGAGTAGAATAACCAGCCTTTTCCCAATGTGTGAGGTTTGCATTGTAATATGCCTTCTTGTGATTCATAATGTAGTCATATGTTGGGAAATCAGATGGATCACAAGTCAACTGGTTAGAACCCTTTGGTTGATACACACGAACATAGTCAATCTTCATGGTTGCTGGGAACATGATAGAAGCCCAATCTATGTAAGCCCAGTTATTCGAGACACCCAAATTCAAGACGACACTCATCGGTTCTTTGGAGATTCTTCTCCAGCCAATATTACCATTTGGATGAAGAGCAGTGGAATATAGAGTAAAGGTCGGATTATCACCAACAAACCACATACAGTAACCGTTATCATCATCATTGAGGTATTCGAAACCATACTTTTGGTAGTGTCCCTCATATTCACCAAATTCATACCAAGATGTGTTTAAAGTAGAGATACCAGAAACTGCTTGTTGGAACGGACCACCAGCGTAAGTGTTCATAGCGGTGACAGAAGTGTTATGAATTTCGATGAAGTCATAATCCGGCATGTACCAAATATCAAATGGCGCAATTTGCATAGATTGAGATGCAACTCCAACCCCCACCGTGGAGTCAACAGCACCTTCCAAAACATCAATCTCTGGTGCGCCTCTACCAGTACCTTGATTTGGATGCTCTTCTTCATCACAAGTACAGATACTCAATCTTTGACCTGGCAAATAGTTTATACCATCATTCGAAGACTGGTTTGCAGTGATACCAGCATCACAAGAGTCATAAGTGTACGGCCAAACACCATCAGTAGAAGCCAAATAACCTGGTCTACCCAAGTTACCCATGGTCCAAATACCTGGCCATAAACCAGTCACGTTACCATAGTTTGGCAGCATCGCGGAAACCTCAATAATACCCTCAGTAAAACACATTTTGTTCCAAGATTGAACCATTCCTGATCTGTAGAACAAGTTGTGGTTTTCAAAAGCATCCATTCTCAATTCCAAGTAACCACTCTTGGTGGTTGCTGCGTCTGGATCATACCACTCCAAATCTTTTGTAGCATCGTAATGGATATCAACAGCTGTCCAGAATTGGTCATCACCATCGTAGAAAGTACGTCCTTCGGCGTTGAACTCATCAGAAAAGACAAGCTCCCAATCAGCACCATCTTTTGATTGTTTTGTGTACGCACTACTAGGAGTGTCTGGATCCACAAGAGATGATCTGATAGCAGAAAGAGTAGGATATCTATAGTGAGTCAAGATCTCATAAACGTTCACAGTCTCATGGTGATCGATGGCACCAGAGTATGTCAAAGCGGGTAGCACAACGAATAATGCCAGGGCACCAAGGAACAAAAACAAAAGACCAATCAAACCACCCGTGGATCTCTTATCCATGTTCTTGAAATCGTTGAGGAATCTATGCTTATCGGCATATGCATCCGCGATTGGATCAGGGTTATGCAGGTAATCATCTGGTTCCTTCTCATCTATATGGAGTGGGAAGGAAGTTGCCGGGTAACCTCCAAAGGGACTGAAGTCAGCATCCACGAGGAATGGGTTTGAAGAGTTATCGGAGTTATTCGAAGAGACTTGTGATGTAAGTGAATTTTTCTTTGCGTGTGACAACAGGTTTGAATTTGAGTTGATTGATGTAGCCATTGATCCAACTCTGGAGCCACCCATTGAAGGGTACCTATCATATTCTGGAGGGGAATATATATCATTGTGTATACCCTGTTGATTAAACCCAGAGATATTTGAAGAAGAGTTATCATTTCTTTGTAAAGAGTTGGATGATCCTTGTTGGCTGTAATAGCCATTGTAGTCAATATATGGCTTGGATGGCTTCTTGTTTGTCAGGTTTGTACTTGAATCTTCACTGCTATTTGTCTCTTCAAACGATGTAAGCTCATCTTGTAAGAATGGGTTTCTTGGTTCTGAATCATCAGAGTCACCGCTGTTCACCACTGGAGAACGTTCAGTCAAGTTTCTTGTGGACATTGATCAGATTTCTGATTTTTCTTGTGTAATAAAGACAGGACAGATGAAATAAAAAGGAGATGATACAAGAGAGGAACAAAACAAGGATATGGACGTTTGAGAAAAAATGGTGAGCTCTTAGGATAAATCACGTTAAAATGGATCAACAAACTTCAATAAAGCAGTGAGGGAACCAGCTCAGCTCAGTGTAGTATCCAGATCGTACGTATTCAGTGTTCAGCGTATAACCAATCGTGGCTCCTGTTGTTTAAGACGAGATCAATTTAACGTTGTTGTTGTTCTGGGTACCAAAGGGGTTGGGCACAAATGAGCTCTGCAAAGTGTAGACCAGGAGAACAGTATTTAATTTTAGCCTTTATAAGATAGAGCTATATAATACAAGCTCTATGTGTTAGTGTGTATGAGTGTACCTCTTTCTGTTTATCGCTGAGCGGGCCAGTTAGAATGTTTTCGCTTCCTTGGTTTTCTAGGTTGATGATTCGGTATGAAGATTTTGAACCGCGCCCACATTGGGAGTGTTTTTTTTTGTTTCAAGCCGCGCCAGCAACGCGCAGAATTTTGTTCTTTTTTTAAATATTCAAGACTTGCAGCCAGCCGGGTAAGAGAATTTCATATGGGAGCTTCTTAATCGAGATAGATGTAGGTCGATTGAGGATGATGTATCGAGAACATACTGGATTTAATACTCACTAAGGATATATATGCAAAACTTTCCATACATACTTTATGAATAAATGATAACTTCCCGAAATTAACCTCTGCGCAAATATCGGTGAATATTCTTGTCCCTTTGGCGGAGGAATCCATAAGCCTTTTCTCAACACAGCCGAGTTTCATTGATCGACCTGAAGAGAAGCCAAGAAGAAGTTATAATAGGGAGCATTCGTAACCTGCCATACAACTTCTGATATCCCCTTCATTTGGCAGATACTGCAATTTTTTATCAAAAGATACTTTCAAATCTCCCAAAAGTTATTACTATGGTCTGGAACCATGAGTTGAGGTCCCCCTTGTACAGGGTGTACGTGGGAATGTTGAAGCAGCAAGGAATTCTGCTGTATATCAGTAACGTTTAGCACTTCAAATAATAATTAATTTATATCTCAAAGCCCTATCCATACCAAGTTCCAAGTCCCAGAATCTCTGTTTTTCTGACTTGAAAAGTTGAACCTTCTATGACGTCTTCCCAAGTTTTTGTGTCAAACTCTGTGGCCGCCTACGCAGTCTGAGTAGGTGTAGATTCCAAAGTGACTGTCTATATCTCGAGTCTAGTAGTCTCAAGCTTTGAAAATTCTGTACAATGGTACAGGTTCACCAATTCTAATCTAGAGTTCCCTAAAATTGAGATATCTTTTGACCCCTGATAGTCGATTAATACCACAACCAGGGCGCGCGTTTTAGGTTTCGGTTTGGTTAAAAATATTGTCCAACATTCATCTAATGCCTGGGATGAAAGTTTTCAAGGACCAGAAAATGTCAAAAACACTCAAATGAGCCATCTGAACTTCAATGTGAAACTGCTTTCAAATACTGCAACAAGGTGTATCTCATTTCCTTCGCCCCAGGTATCAGCTCTACTAAAATTTCCTTTTTCAGACTTGACAATCGTACATTACAGCAAAATCTCAAACTTCGAATGCGCAGCCATGGCTCTAAGATAACAGCAAAAACTAGATCCTGTGGTCAAAAAACGCAGTGAAGCTTACGAGATGCAAAACCCTGGCATCTGGGCTTCATTGATGTTTCCGAAAAGGGTAATTCATATTGGATTCAACATGAAGCGAGTGTAAGTACTGACCTGCTCCAATGAGGCCATCCGCCATATATAAACGGCTTTCTATCATCTCAATTATACCTGAAGATAAACTATACCGAGAAAATATCCTTCACATATCCTACGCATAAAATGAAGTTCTTTATGTTGCTCCCGCTTGTCACTCTCATTTCTGGTTCTAACTGTAAGTCTCTTTTTTTTTTTACAAACACCCCGAAATATCAAACATCTTTCTTTAAAACTTCATAACTTGCTGACACTATAGCAGCTCAATCTATCTCTTGTGAAACTCCAGCTGCAGTCACCAACACCGCTGGCTCTATGACTTTCAGTGGTGCTAACTCTGTTCTTGTTGTTACTACTATTGGTGTTACTTCTTGGTATGACACTTGTCACGGCGACGCCAGCGTTACTTCAGAGAGGGCCACTACCACTACTATTGACTAGTTAATTTCACCAAAGCAGTTTTCATCTCGCTTTTTTCTCTTTTGAGTTTCCTTTATTCGTTTACCATTTCTTGATTTTGTCATGATACATCATCACAGTTGAGCACTCAAGTTTATACATATTTGCTCAATTTTAATTTTAATTGGTTTATTGTTAACTTTTTAAAATTGCACTAAGCCTCACAGAACACTCACTGTAGGTTCACTTCCAATAAATTGTAACTGTCCTATTGCAATATTCACCAACCTCTGAATTCTTACCTGAAGGTTGCAGAGCGTGGATAGAAAGAGGCCAGAAGTGCTGCCACTTGCCACTGTGGCAGTCAGTAATTGGGGCGCCACTGCAATTTTCAATCCTGAGGCTGAAGAAATCAGACCTTCACGCCACGGCTATGAGCCCACTCTGCTAGGTTGGCGCTAATGTTTCCATTAAGTATTTCTTCGTACCTGGTGATAATGTGGCTACTCTCTGTGGCTTTACCACTGATCCAGCATGATGATCCAATCCCACTTTCCATGACTGTCAGAAACTCCACAATTGAGGTTGAAAGTGACATAATATGACGAAACCCAAGTGATAAGGGCCAGTGACTGGGTTATTCCAGACAGTAGTATAGCCGTTGGAAGCCACGATGTGAGGCTGTTCTCTAATATGCATTAGCAGCACTAACTTCGGGTTAGTATAAATACACGACCCATTCTCATAATTCGAACAGGGCCTTAGTAGTAGCTTCTTGCACTATCCATAACATCTGGAAATGGCTTCTGCAACTGCTGATCACCGTGAAACATCTGAATATTCTTCCGCCTCTGTAAGTGCTGCTGCAAACTACAGCATCCACTTCAACAAAGATGAAGATCGTGTCGATGAGAAAACTGGTCTCAAGAAATTGAGTGAAAATGAGTATGCAGCCGTTGACTATCCAGAGTGGTTGCCAACCTGGGACCCAAATGAGAAGTATGAACCATATAGTGACGACTTTAACGTATCATTCAGTGATCGTGGACACCTTGCAGATTCTCAATTGAGAAATTTGTTCCCATCGGATAAGGAAGATCAGATCAACATCAAGAACCTGACTCCAAAACTTGGTACTGAGATTAATGGTATCCAACTCTCCCAATTGGATGATGCCGCTAAGAATGATTTGGCATTGTACGTTGCTCAACGTGGTGTTGTAATCTTCAGAAACCAGGACCTAAAGGATAAAGGTCTTGAATTCAACAGACAGTTTGGATCTTACTTCGGTCCATTACATATTCATCCCTCTTCTGGTGCACCAGATAAATATCCTCAGTTCCATATCGTGTATCGCCGGAAGCATAACGATGAGTACAACAATAAGTTCAAGAATACCCTGTCTTTGAGAGGATGGCACAGCGATATTACTTTTGAGAAGTATCCAGCTGGTACGACTTTCTTCACTATCTTGCAAGGTCCAGAGACAGGTGGAGATACTGTCTTCAGTGACAGTGTTGAAGCATATAAGCGTCTTTCTCCGACTTTTCAGAAGATCATCTCTGGGTTAAAGGCTGTCCATAGCTCTGAGAGACAAGCAGCAGCTTCAAGGTCTGGCGGTGGTATTGAGAGAAGACCACCTTCCACGACTGTACATCCATTGGTTCGTATCCATCCCGTGACGAAGGAGAAAGCTTTGTTCGTCCCAGGTTTCATCGAGGAGATTGAAGGGTTGAAGAAAGAGGAATCTGAAGCCATTTTAAAACTGTTGTTCGACCATGTGAACCACTCCCACGATTTGCAAATCAGGGCTAAATATGAACCAGGTACTGTGGTTGTCTGGGATAATAGAGTAGTTCTACACTCTGCTACTTTAGATTGGGATTCTAACGATGCTCGTCACTGTTACAGGATTACCCCATTAGCCGAGAGACCAGTAGAGAATGAAGATGAACTCGAGAAGTGGAACCGGTAATTTCACATTGTCTTTATTGCACTAATCTGAATTGTATAGACTAGTCTCCTATTTTATATACGCTTAGTAAATGGTTTCATCTGAAGATTTTTTGATTTGTACTGAATTGCACGCGATTAGGTGACCGAGAACAAAATTACATTCAGAACAGAATAACACATTTGGGATATAACAGTCTGCCACTCTAAAAGAACCCCAGAAAAGCTCCTCAGCCCATCGCAGAGGAGAAAATTTGCTATGGTGTAAGTTATCATCGGTTTTACCCTATAACCTTCTACTTCTTTGACTCCAGACTAACAACATTATAAGGTCCCAGGCATTCATCACTATTGCAGATGTCCCAGTTGGATACACGGTACCACCTTTCCCTTCGCTGTACTGGCCAGTGGATAATGAACAGTACACCGTATCATTTCTGTACTATATGAAAGACATCTGGAAATTCACTGTGTTCTGGACGCTGATATTCTTTGGTGTGTTTTATGGAGCAGCAGGAACCTGGGCCTGTGTGGTGCACAGGGACAAATTCACAAGAACTATGTGGATACCCTTGGTGTATTTGCTGCTTGGACTTGTGCAGGCGCTTTTGTCAGGGACAGTTGTGGGATTAGTGTGAGTATTCTGTGTTTTCTCTTCATCATGAAGGCCTAAGACTAACTGGCCAATATCAGGGCAGCAGCTATCTACAGCGCCGGTCTATTTGCCATGTCGACGTGGATACCGCTGTGCGCTGGAGTCGCACAGATCCTTTTCAACATTGTCACTTCCTATTCGATCGTGGCTTCCATCTTATAACATACACGATGCAGTGCTTTTTTTAGCACTTCCTCATTAGGAAGTCTATTCCCATGTCTTCATGGAAGGAAGTTTCCTTGAATTCTGTTCTTACCCAACTGCGCCACCAGTTATGAAACACCACTGACGGATTATTGAATCATACAATGTCTGTTGCCCTTGTGAATCGCTCACTTTCGACTCTGAAGACCGTATGTCATTTCTTTTCCTTGCGTGGTTGTGCCCCCCTATTGCTAACGAATATCCCATGACAGGAGCTTGAGTTTCTTCGTGATTCGGAAGTCATCTCTGAAGACTTCTACAAACAAGTTGTTTCTAAGCTCCCTGAGCGTTATCAGGCAGGTGCAACTCCTATTGAGTTCTGCAGCGTTTCTTCGTCTGTTGTGAAGCAAGACATGCAACCAGTCGAAGAAAGACCAAATGGGAGACCGCCACAGAAGTCCGAAGAGGAGTTTGTTGAAGCTCTCTATGACTACAAGCCACAGCAGCCTGAAGACCTTGAGCTACGTACTGGTGATAAAGTGAGAGTTATTGAACATACTTCCTCCGACTGGTGGAAAGGTTCTTGCAATGGTCGTGAAGGCATGTTCCCGTCGAACTATGTGAAAAAGTTACAGATCAGATCACCATCGCAACCACCACCGGCACCTTCCTATGATCAATCACAAATGCAGTATTCTTCATCGCAGCAACAGCTATACAATCAGTGTCCACCACAACAGTTCCAACCACAGTACAACCAATATCCACCACAAGGATACTCTGCACAGCCTCCATACCAACAGCAACAGGCTCTTCCACCACAGCAGGTTGTTGTGCAACAAGAGGGACACCAGGACCAGGGTCAGTTGAGAAAGTTTGGCTCCAAGTTGGGTAATGCTGCGATCTTTGGTGCTGGTGCCACTATTGGGTCTGATATTGTGAATTCCATCTTCTGATCTCTATGAGTCTTTTTATGTTGTACGATAAATATACGATTCTGTTACCTTAACTAGTTATGTATTTTCTAGAAGAATGCGTTATATACATGATAGATTCTCGTCACGGTGTTAAGCCTCGTTTGGATCGACACTTTGTTATCAGCTAAGTCATTGATGTCCCTAACCCATTCTGAACGTCTCACTTTTGGCACTATAGTCAATCCAGAATTTCTCAATGAGATGATCTCCAATAATAGCATACCGTTGATATAATTCAGTTCTTCACCCAATGATTCCTTAGAAGAAGATAACAGTCTCTCAATGTTGTTTAAATTCTTCGAAACAATCAGCCTTCTCTCGCCACTGCTTCTAGAAATATAACCCTTTTGCAAATAAGAGTTGAAAGCTTTGAACAAATACACAATGATAAGCAGACTGGGGGAGGCAGCAACAATACCAAATACGAGCTCTTGCGATTTCAGTAATTTATCAATACCACTGATAGCTACAGCTCCATCAACTTTGGTCTTCTGTAATTGGATCAAAAGAGCGCGAGGCAAAGAACCACGAATCAGGTTCTTCACAGGTCTCTTGATGTCTTCTTCATAGCCTTTCATCATTGGCGTCAGGTCTCCACTTGAAACCATATCGTTCAGCTGGCGCTTAACTTCCTCTAGCTGTCCATCTGATAGATCTTTGTAATTCGGTGTATTATCCACAGTGTAGTCTATTACCATTCTTTTCAAAGACTCAAGATCCGAATCTAAAGAATGTTGTGACATGATACTAATCTCAGATTGATCATCGTGGCGAATGGTGCTCAAGATATTTAAAACAGGTTTCAAAATCCAATTATTCCACATTCCCTTTAATGAGTCCACAAGATTAGTCTGCAAGAAATCAATGATAGCATCACGATTCGTTATGATCGTAAAAAAGGTAGAAGGGCCATAGAGCAGTGTCAAGAGTAAAGAAGGCCAGTAGCGTGTTAGAAATGATGGTCTTCTAGATTTAGAAAGTTGAACTTTCCAAGTATGTAAGGTGTTCGGGAGCTGCTCATTTATGATCTGGTTAATCAATCGGAATGGATTTTCAGTAATATCATGTGGGCCTTTGATGGTGGTCTGCAAAAAAGAGAGGCTCTCTGTGATTCGTTTTTCGTTACTATCAATGTTCTCTAGATTTGGCAAATTAGCCAAGAGGATACCCAAATTCTTAGCATTCTCTGCTTGAAGCTCATAGACTTTATGCTTTTTTCGATCAACCTCTTCAAAGACGGACAGGAATGGGGCACCTAGCATGACTTTAGCGAAACGTACGGGATTGATGCTCTTATCCAACACCAATGAACGCGTACCCATGAACTTATATACCCCACGGATATTATTCGCAAGGATGTTATTGTAAAGCGAGTCAGTTATCAATCTCTGATAATGAACGAAGAATTTATATGTTGGTTCCCATTGAGCACCGATATAACTTGGGATCGCGACATCCATAGCTTCCAGATTAGGGTTAGAAGCATCATGAAAATCCTCAATCACCGAGTTAACCAACTGTGCGATTCTCTGAGGCGTTGTCTGCAAACAGAATACAACTTTCCCCCATGATGATGCCGATAGCACTTCCCAATACAACAATTCTTCATTAAGAGGGGTAGTAGATTTCAACAAGCTTGTCAAGGTGATCTGATATATAGATATGAGGGAATACTGAAGTATCAAGCTCTCCAACCGGGATATGATCTGAGATTCTTGTGGCGATAAAGCTTGTGGCGCTAGAGAACCATCCTTGAATGGCCTGAGAATGAATGAAATCTTTCGCAAGTCTAAAAACTTGTTATTCAGATCAAATTTGGATCCTGTGGTTTTCTGTTTCTTCAACTGCATCACCACATTAGATAAAGCGGCAAAAGTATCCTGTATGATAATGACTTCCTCAGTACTAGTGATGAGGTCTGTCTTCAAAAGCCTCAACTGGGCAAGCTCGTCTAAGATGGCATTTGTTTGGACCTCCAAATACGCCAGGTTGTCCTGAAGAGCATCATTGATGATCCCAGATGACATTTTCGAGACTATTCAGCGCTGTCGAGCTTTTCCAACTCTTAAGGTGTGTCTGGGAGATCAATATTTGGGGCATTTTCAGTTGCTCCAGCACGCGGGCTACGTAACGGAAATGAAAACTTGTTACAACGTTGAAATAGAGGTAGCGTTGGGACTGCAAATATTCTGGTGATGGTTGAAGTGGCTGCAGAAATTGATAAATTGCATTCATATGTTCAAATATGGGCGCTGCTTATGATTAGAAAGTGCTCTGAGGTTTCTTGCTACGTTTTATAAAGCGAAGGAATCGATTGAGATCATTTAGAAATGACAAATCCAAGATATTTCTCTTCTTAAACTTTTTCTCTAAAAAAACTTTCCAGGTAAAGTGACTTGCTTATCTTTTCGAAGATTAAGCCATTTAGGCTCTCTCACATTTCCAGGCGTTGTTTTAGAATACTCAGGTCTAAACGAGAAGAATTCGTTACAACAAGAACTTATCCATGATATAATCCTTGCCGTACCTTGTAACCGGTTATCTGGCCATCAGTTGCAGGTGGCTACAAGAGTCGATCAATCACATCGGCTTCCCACAAGGTCAGGCTTGATAGGGTGTCAAGGCAACAATTCAAGTTTGATTTTCCTGTTCTAGCATGCAAGTACCTGCTCTCTTATGTCAGGGCACCTCACAAGGAGATCTGAGCTTTATTTGGCGGTAGCGGTCAGCAGGAGAACAAGACGTTTCAGAAGTTACCATAATACACACGATACACACGATGGTAAAGATTAGATAGAATTGAGCTACAGAAAGAGAGAGTACGTCTAGTACATGAGCCCCTTGGTCAATCAGAAAGTATGACAATAAAGCCCACAACAAGTGTTTGGGGAGCAAACACTTTAGATGAGTTCCTTGTTTACAGATTCAGCGATCCAGGATTGTTTGACGATTAGAGATATATAATCCGGGAGTTTGAAATTTTTCGAAGTCCTTCCCCCACCACTTCTTCAGAGTGTGTTGCGTAGAAGGACCAGCCGTCGTGACCTTACGCCTTACCAAGGGTCTCACAATCGCCACATCTTCTGCAGTTTGTGCAGCTGAACAAGGAAACAACACAATAAACAATAGAGAGGGCCTTGCAAAAATCCCAATGCTACTCCCATCCATAAAATTAAAGCATGTATGCCTTCAAATAATCTCTTCCCCCAAAATTTCGCCTGCCCATCACTTCTCTCACGCTGAAATTTTAATTCGGCTAATAAGGGTGAAAAGTCTGTTTCTAGAAGTGATCAAGGACCAGTATAGAGTTTCAATAAGTTTACTGTAGTTTATTATTGTAGTGCAAAAATATGTAGTAGCAAATCTGAGAGCCATGATACTCTAATAGCAGATCAGTTGCAGCTTGTTTGTCTAATAGTGACACAATTCTGTCTTTGGGAACCCTGAAAAGAATCAACAAAACACAATTATGAGACCATGCAGAAATAAGCTACGCATTGTCATGACCAATATACATACACACTCTAATACAATGCCTCCCAGAATTAACTTTCACAATTCGCTTATACCCACTTAAACCCTTTCCACCTCTGCAAATTCAAAATATCTATACACATATGTGTATACTTTATTCCCAATCAGGAAAAGCATGCCCGCTTTGGTAAACAATGACTTCCAGATTGGGGATAAGGTGCGTCTCATGTTGCCATGGCAACGGCAGTTGATAGAGACGTACAAGCCCTCCTAACAACCAATTGGGCGGCAACAGGAAAAATGAACTAACCTCATAGCGCACTGCAATACCCATGTAAACCCATGGAACAGTAGACGCTTCCAATTCTCTCCTTTCCTGCCTCTTCCGTCCGTGCTTTCGTTGGCATACTCGGGTTTTTCCCTTTGCTTGCTGTCTAACCTCACTGCATATGCAACCGACTTGCCAGTTGCCGTCCGGTTAGGGTATTTAAATAAGAGGGAGGCTGCCGCCCCCCCTAAAAGTTTCACTTAACATTTAAAACATCTTCATATACATTGAACTCATATACACAATGCTCCCTATCGCCGATTCCGTCCTTAGAGCCATCAACTTTGTCTTTCTCGTCATTATTCTCGGTTTGACCGGTTCCCTTATTCAGGGTCAAGACCATGGCAGCTCGAGAGTCAACTTTGCCCTTTTTGCCTCTGTCTTTGGTCTTGTTACATCTTCCTTTTATGGCTTGGTCGCCAACTTTGTGGAGTTCCTCGCATGGCCAGTAATTCTTGCCACTTTGGATTTCCTCAATGTGGTGTTTACATTTGCCGCTGGCTGTGCACTTGCTGTTGGTATCAGAGTGCACTCTTGTACTAACCAAATTTACTTGGACAACAACAGTATCACCCAAGGTTCTACTGACAGATGCAGAAAGGCACAAGCTTCCACCGCTTTCCTCTTCTTCTCCTTCTTCGTCTTTTTGGTTTCCGGTGGTCTCTCTGTTGTTGCCTTGATCACTGGTGGTGCTTTTGGTTCCAAGAGAGCACCAAGAACTGGCGTTCCAACCATCTCTACAGCTTGAAGAGAGGACTTCATGTGTTCTGTAAACATATTCCCTTTTTCTCTCTTTATCGATGATACCAAAAACCCGAATCGGGCCGCTAAAATGAGCTCTCTAGCTATCCACTATGGTTCTTTTCTTCTATCCACACCTTTTTATCTTAATATCAGGGTACTTGTATCCTGCGTTGTTTTATAATTCACATAATTCTCTCTTGTATTTTCTGAGTGTCTTTGTATGTGTTCCGTTTTATTATAATTCTACAACTCTTTAGACAAGGAGAATGACCGTTTATAATAGATCACTATGTAGATCTTTGCACTTGCTCATCGAGCGCGCTATCTTTAGATAACGCTTGTACAGTGATATGACTTTATTGATACTAACTGAGGTCAGTTGAGTACATCAAAACCGCTCATACCTTAGATCGACCTAGCTCAACTGACATTTCACAGTGAACACAGAAACAATTTTATGAGCTTAACAGGGATTTTGATGATTTGCAGGAACTGACTGATACAAAATGGCATACAGATAGATATACCAAATGAACCAGATAAGTTGTTGACCAAGTGATAATCGTGCTCCAGAACAGTATATCAGTTCCGTAGATGAATCACACATTCTGTTACGTCCTGCTACAATATGTGATACCAAAAAGATTAATAACCATCATCGTCATCCTCATCAATGTCATCTTGTATAAATTGTTCTTGTTCACTTTGTTTAACAGATTTATTCAGCTTGGTCAATTTTTTCATCACTTCCACAACAAAGGGTCTAATCTCATTTATCTCCATCAGTGATAAACCATCCAGTTGCAAATGAGACTCGTTAATCAGTTTTAATCCTTTCTTCACTTTGATCATTCTGACCTCTTTCAAATCTTGTATTAAAGATTTCAACTTGTAAATCTCGTCATTAACGTCATCTGGAGCCCTGTCAAAAAAAATCTTAGACAGCTCAAGCCAGTTGGATGGCAAATTCGCAAATTGCTCAGCCTCTGAAACTTCAAACTGGTAAAAGTCATTTAGTGATTTGTAATTCAACCAATGTGGTGGTACTAATGAACATTTTCTCTGAGATTTCAAAATTAAGGCAAACCAAAACGGAACTTCTACCCTATGCATAGCTCTGATATTCGGTATATCTGTCTTTCGCACATGTTAGTAAATAACTCCAGAAGTATAACACATCACTCACGGTGATCAGGTCTAATCCTTTCATCGTGTACCTGGGAAGTATCGTGATGGTTTCATTCTCAGTGAGAAACTGTACTTCCTGGGGAGTTAAACCACCCTTCAAACTCTCAGGTAATGACATTGCGTGGCTTAGAGTTCAAAAGAATAGCCAAGATTGTTTGAAGATAGGCCAATATTCCTCAAGTTAAGGGTATTGAAAATGTCGTGAGTAGAACTCTCGACGCGCTTTGCGGTTCACTAGGCTGAAATTTTCAGCCAGCTTTAAGTGCGGGACTTTCCCCATGAAGATCAGTGAAAAAGAGAGACCTAAGCTACTCTTGGAGAATAAAGAGCCCATTTGAAGGCTGCTAGATTGCGATAGCACTTGGACTACGTATTGATCCCATTCATGAATTTCTTCCACAGTTCTAGACAGTATGGCCGCTTCCTAGCGAGATCGTACTCTTTAAGAAGACCATTTGAATCTAACTTGAAGAAGAGATCCAATGAGAACAAGGAGCTTGTGTTGAGCATTCTGAAGCTTACTACTACCAGAAGGGAAACACGCTTTTATTTGGACAAATATTCTACTTTCAATGAATCTACAGAAGAGTTCAAAGGTCCATATAGGCTGGCTTTAATCAAGTTGAGAGGTAATGTTCAGGAGTATGATGAAGACGAGTTGAAGAAATTCAGCTCCACACTGGATTATATGAAGCGATTAGGTGCATCCCCTGTTATACTCCTGGATCCTGATTTTCTCTCCGGCAAAGTGAACTTCAACTTTACAAAGATTGACAACTTCATATTCAATCAGTTCAATTATTTGAATAGATGCCTCTCCAACAAGAGCATTAAATTATCCCCTTTGAGATCACTTTTCTCCGTCACTGACGATAAGTTGTCACTTGACCCACCAACGCAGATCATTTACTCATTGACGGATAGTCATATCCCAGTCATCTTCCCATATGTGTTTGATACAGCAAAGTCTAAACAATGGATCATAAACTCTACAGAGTATTTATCAAACTTGATACCCGAACTTCATAATATCGAAGGTGTGGAACTTACAGTGGAAAAGATGATCTTTATAGACAAGTTGGGTGGTATCCCAAGTATCGAGAGATCAAACAACTCGCATGTCTTTATCAACTTAGAACAGGAGTATGATAGAATTCAGTCAGAGTTGAACATTGGTCATTTATCGATATTTGAGCGTGGAATCCACTCATCCAATGTTGCGTCGATGAAGCAGATCCTCACTAGTGTTGATTACACAGACCTAACTGGTATAATCACAACTTTGACCATCGCCAATGAGAACTTGAACATGAATCCGATTATATATAACATTCTTACGGACAGATCCATCGTTTCGTCTTCCTTGCCGACTACAAAGTATGCCAATAAGGAATTCATCACGAACAAGGTATCAAGAACCAGCATCATCAAGAAAGGTCTCAATGTGCTTCAGTGCAGATCTTTCAAGGAATTGGATATGGTCAAGTTTAAAGCACTCATTGATGATTCATTTAAAAGATCTTTGAATTTGGAACATTTTCTCGCAAGAGTGGAACCAGTGTTGAACCAGATCATTATTGTTGGTGATTATGATGGTATTGCCATCATTACCAATGAGAAGGCTTCATCTGGCGCCAGAATACCATATTTGGACAAATTTGCTATCTCAAGAAATGCACAGGGATCGCTGGGAGTCGCTGATATGATCTTTAACCTCTTGAAAAGTGAGTACAAGGATAACTTGCTCTGGAGATCTAAGAAGGTGAACCCTGTCAACGGTTGGTATTTCCAAAGATCGAGTGGTAGTTTAGGACTTGTTGATAATGAGTTTAGAATCTTCTGGACAAAGCCCAATGTTAGTGCAGAGGATCTAATTGACTATGTTGAGATCGGTAAGAGTATTTTGCCATCATGGGAGAACTGAAAATCCTTCCTTGTATATAATGAATTGCATATATATCTAATTCGAACCGTCTATGTAATTACCGATGTACTCAGAAATATCATCATCAATGATAAATCCCGATATTGTTTCACCTTTGAACGGGATCTTCTCACCGTTATCTAACACTTGCCTCAGGAACTTGAATTGTGAATTATTCTTATCAACTTTGAAGTCTTTGAGACAACCCTTCTCAACCATGAATGTAATCTTGAAGTCTTTATACTGAATATCCATTTCAAACTTTGGTGTGTTACCGAACCTCCAATCCCACTCTTCTAATTCCTGTGATATTGACAATACCTCTTCAGGCAATTCATCAACCTTAATGAGATCAAGGCCTGGATATAATTCAGTGAATCCCTTAGAGACTGCACTTATAAAATGTTCATTTTCAATACCGATATTAGCGACAGGTGCTGGAACACTACTAACACTATTACACCTGAATTCAACCACTCCGTGCCTCTCTTTGGTATTCAACAGGCTTCTCAATACATCCAAGTTCGAGTTCAAAAGCATAGTACCATGATGATAACTCATTCCCTTTGAGATCTTGTAAGCGCTTCCAGAGACTTTCTTACCTTCTATCGTGGTAATGTCACCTCTTTCATTCTGTTTCAGCTGAGCCAGTCCACTCTTATTTATCTGATCCACAATGAGCTTACCGAAATATGATCTGTTGAAACTGTCTCTTGTGGTGATATAGCTGTAGTTTACATTCTTCAAATCGTGAACAACGGTACCGCCTCCAGACCTTCTTCTCAATAAAGGGATTTGTAAAGAGTTCAGCAGTGGGACGTTTGCCTCCTTCCAGGGGTTCTGATTCTTACCAACAACAACACAAGCAGAATTTGTATAGAATATAAGTCTGTGCGCCTGGAAGTTTTGGCCCTTCGGAGTGTTTTGAAAGATATATTCCTCCAATGCAAGGTTATGATATGGGTTTGTATGAGACGAGATGAAGATCTTTGGACTGTTCTCTTGAATCTCGGTCAAAAGAGTACGCGAGTAACTCAGCCCATAGAGTTCATTCATCTCAGCATTCAACTCGGCGATCTCATCCAGCGAATCTTCTGGTTTCATCTGTTCTGCTGTGGGAGTCTGAGTGAACATATCTGAGTAGAAGTTGTTGATTTCGCTGTACTGGTCATCTCCTCGAAGAGCCTCTTCAGAGAAGGGAAGGGAGGGTTTTGGAGAATTCCATCTTATTCCTCTCAATTTCTTGGATGACACCAATGGCCGTATGAATTTCAACATCTTTCTTGCTTTCTTCTGACTTCTTTTATTGCTCTTAGAGATCTGAAGAAAAATTTCACGGTCCCCATCAACGAAGAACAGAACATCAACACCAACAGAAGAAGATGGACAGAAAGTACCCACTGGAGGCGCAACTCCTTGCTAGATCATACGGCTCTCATAAGGTGATTGAGCTTCTACAGCAGAGGTATGCGATAAACGACAAGCCAACCCTATCACTACGCCCAACAGAGACAGAACAGAAAAAGGACAAGACGCTATTAACTACAATCAGGGAAAAAAAGACCACTTATAAACTGAAACAGCGTAATGACCAGACGAAGTACGTGTTTAAAAGATATATTAAGAAGAGTATACATGCACAGAGGATGCTCCAATATAGACTGACACAGTTAAAGAAACAAGGCCAAGAAGTGGATAGAACCAAATTGAAAGAATATAAGGATATTCCAAAATTTGAAGATTTCCTACAACTGAACAAATTATGGATCCACTACATGCAAGACCTATTGGGCGTAACTAAAGAGACGGTGGAAAAATCCTTGAACCAACAGGTATTGGCGAAACTGTCCAGTGCTGATTTCAACGGTTGTTTCCTAAATGTCCTGAAGGCGAAGAACAAACAACTTTTGAATAAGTCAGGTATTGTAATATGGGATTCCAAGAACTTCTTCATCATTGTGGAACCGCGTGGTGGAATAAAAATGCTTGAGAAAAAGGGGTCAGTGTTCAATTTTGTGATCCCGTTGTACGACCTTGATTCAGAAGATGTTGATGGTAATGACGAAAATTACTTGGAGTTCTCAATCATCGGATCAAGGTTTCAATATAGAAGCGCTGATAGATCGGGAAGGAAGTTCAAGTCCCATACTGTTGATAACTTGGATCTCTAGGTAAGATTAACCAACAGAGTTGATAGTATTGTTTATTAAGGATAACCAGATCGTTGAATAAATACAGCACCAATACCTATGGAATTACCAGCATGAGATGGCAACAGTACCAGCAATAGGATGTAGCAGATAAAATAGAGATCAAATACAAGAGAAATTCCCACAGCACTCCAAGTGATGAGGGTTGCAATTGACAGCGCCATAATTGAATAGCCATCACTTTTGGCCCTTCCCCTTCTTATTCAACTTCTTCAACTTCTTCTTCGACAGTCTGTTGCTCTTATCATTAAAGAGCCCAAAATCATCCTCGTCATCATCAACCATGGAGGCAACGCTCAACAGCGCGTTATGGGCAACAGTCTCAGCCATTTGAACGTCCGAGACATCCTTCTCCAACACCGCGTCATCCACAACGCGTAAGATCTGGTTAACAGAGTCGAAAGCAGGCTTCTCAGATTTATGCAATGGCGGGAGAGCAGCCACCTCTGCGTAACTCAACTTCTTGAGATCCACCGACACGAAGTCATCAGTGTTTGAGATGGCAATAACGCGGCTCTCAGGCGTCAACTTCTTTGGGCTCCGAGTTTCAGGTTTCACGCTCTCTGACTTCTTGAAGAAAAGGCTGAATGGGAACATGGTGGACATTTAGTGAATGTAGCTGTAGTTAACTGCTGTATTAATCGAATCTACTTTGATTGTTTCTGTTGTTTTGAAACAGGGGCGAAGGACAACCACAAAATTCTGGAGGCCCAAAAGATAAACATAGACGGTAAGGGCAACAGCATTGTTTATCTTCAAGAATTTGACACAAAAATTGGGTTTTAGAACCAGCAAGATAGGGAATCCAGGGGTATCATATGGGCTATATCGAAAGAGAGGAAGCATTACCACACTACAGATTCTCATGATTATCCCATTTTTTTACTCCAGCTTGTTACAGCAAGTTTTTGTTCTGTCAGTACTAAAAATACAAGTCGTAATTGTGAGCTAACATTTCTCACACTACCTGAAACCACTAGTGACAAACCGCAATCACCAATTTCTTCAGCCTCTCAAATCACCCATAATCAACTCTCTTCATATTCTCCTCTTTTACAGTGATCGTTTTCCCTGTTCAAAAATACCTCACACTGTGCTGTGGTGTACTTATTTTCTTCTGAAGGAGGAGCCCTCAGTCAACTTGGCCTTACCACCAGTTGGAGTGGTCAAAATGGTGGCACAGGAGTCACAAGAGACTGCAGTTTGGGCATGGGAGAAAACGGTGGTGATGTTCAAACAACCTGGACACTTGACATCCATGAAGTAGGATCTTGGAGACTGAACCAAAGTCTTGAGCTTGTGCTTCTTAGCCTCGGAGGCAGCAGATGGGTGCAGCAAATCTTGAACTAAAACCTATTCCAAATTCGTTAGTATTGTTCTTCTGTGATAAGAGGAAGGTGAGCTTCAAGAGCAAGGTCCATAGTCAGCAGACACAAAAATTTTTTTGCAAGGGGTTCCCCTGTACCAACAGTGTGAAATTCATCGATTGCATCGTTAGCTGATTCCTCTGTACTCATAAGAGCTCTTTTGCTTTTTCTAAGCGATTTATGATGGTCCCAAGTCTTGGCTATTGTTGGATGGTGGATTTCTCAAACTCGATGCTTAACTGTGTAAAAATGCCTCTAAATCGATCGATTTTGATGAGTCTCCCGGTAACATTCTATCACATAATAATATCTTGCATATTCTTCCTATGGACCCTTCATTTCATCCTAAACGTACCATTTTGATATAATTTCCCTGTAATTTGTGTGTTCCTTCTTATTTCTTTGAAGGGGCGCTTCAGTGAAAATTTTGATCTTTGGCAGGCAAAGCATGAATTGCGCGAAACTTACCTAAAGCAGAAAAACCAGTCCGATGGTGTAAGGGTGATTTAAAGCCCTAAGTAGTTTCCAAAAAGTCAGGTGCAGATGGCAAGAAGCCCTTATATCTCCAGGTTTTGGCCACATTTGACACAAACGAAATATCTACCACTTTTTGCTGGCGGAGAAGCTTCTTATAGTGGGTGTCTTTCTCGCAGTGTATCGTTCGTTTCTGTAATCGAAGTTTCTTGCAGGGAATTGACTCACTGCAAGACACAGATACCTCACATGCCACTACAAAGAAGACATTCAACAATGCTTGACCCGATCGAATCATTTTTGGAGAACTCACATTACCATACTCCCAACGGATCCATACATGATGTTGATATCCAGAGTGAGCGATCTGTGGAAGCTAGATACACATCCGAAGTGCAACTACACTATCGCTACTTGGTGAAATACTTGCCAATTCTGATCATTTTCACCCCTGCCATCTTAACAATCTTCTTCCCAAAGGTGATACAGATTGGCCCTTTCAAGATTGGTGATCCCGAGAATGAGCCTTCTGATATCGTTATTGGGTTGCTCTCTATATTGATACTCTGTTGGATAGTGAAATTCTTGTTAGATTGGCCGTGGAAGTGGTATATTCAGATAAATGATCTGAAGTTGAAATTGAACACCATCCTAGAATCAAACACCGATGATCAAGTGAAGAAGGCCACGCACGAGAGTCTCAAGATATTGAACTGGCAGCATGTGGTCTCATTGTCCTTGTGTATTATGAATCCTTTCATTTGCTGGTTGATTCTTTTCATCTCTCGTGATCATATCACCGTCGGTTCGCTGGATACAAAGAGACAGATCCTTTCAGACTTGAACATCGGAGTGTTTGTCAGCTGTGGATTACTCAGAGTGGTGATACAGATAAGCGAACATGTACAAAAATCTACAGCATCCATTGAATCGAAGGCTGAGAAGTTGATCCATGGTTCTGTGTCGCAAGAGCAAACATTCTTGGAGCTTGATGGGACAAATGAGATCATAACACGATTGGAAAAGATTGAGAATCAGATAAGTGACACAAGAACGAAAGTGGATTTGATCTACTCAAAAAATAAGCTCACTATTGAGAACGATATGACGTTCTTAACTTCAAAGCACTTCAAGATTTTGGAAAAGGAGATAAATGAGTTGAACTTCAAGCTAAATACTAAATCCCTGGAATTTGATGAATTTCTAAGATCTGATACATTGGAAGATTTAGAGAAGACATCTTCTCTACATGGTGTCTCTATCTCTAAACATCCATCATATATCCAAGATGATAATGGTCCTAAATATCCCATTGAACAATACTCCAAGGCTTTATCGCAGACACCTTGGATGAAGTTGAGTCAGATGTTTCCCATCTTGGAACCCTTTATTCAAAACACTAATGATTTTGATGAGCACACCTTAAATGAATTGACCTTGAACACCGATAACCCTTTGGATCAGCTGATTTGGTTGTTCTTGGGCATCCCTTTGGTCATCCACAGATCTATATGGGCTGTGATCAGCTTCATACCAACCAGACTTTTGAAAGTGTTCTATCTGATTGTATTGAACATATTGGATCTTTTGTTGGATATGACAAAGAAGGAAAAAGAGGACCATATTAGGGTCGAAGCTATTGCTGAATAGATATTCTAATGACTTGCTAATGACTTGCTAATGACATATTAATGACTACATATATTGCTAATAACATAAACATGATGTAACTGCTCATTAGGGTTAACTTTCCAGTTTTCTTTTTTTAGGGTTATTATTTTCACCTTTATACTTCTTTACCCTTTCATTCAATCTATCAACAAATCTTGGAATCCAATCAAGTTTGTCAGATGGCGTATTCTCCAATACGAGCTTTATCTCTCTGAGCTCTTGTATTGATTCATCTTCTGCATTGCTAAAAATCTTATGCAATTTGTCACCAAGTTCGGGGTTCAGCTCTATCAAGGGTTCTAGCCTTCTCTTGTCCAGAAGGTCACCACCATCTAGATACCCTTCCTCCTTCACAAGAACATCTAAGACATCTAGCAAGTTATCGATCTTGGTTGTGTATTGTCCATATTGTGTTACCAGGCCACAGTAGTCTATATGCAAGGTATGCAGTGTGTTGAATTTCTCGATGTATTCCTCTAGAAGCTCATAGTATTCGGCTTCGCAGGAATGTCCTGATGTTTCTGTTGACATTGTGAGACCTGTATCGTTTTACTGTTTGTCTGGTTATGCCGATGACTGGAATTGAATAGGGTTTGTTTGATCTGAAGCGACTCGATTCCTTTCTAGCAATATTGTTTGCCTTCGTTCTCCCACGGCTTTTGTTATGATGTTTTTCTATGATGGAAGTGCTGTGAGGGGGGGGGGGGTCGAATTTCATCGCTTGCGTTTCCTCTACGTTCGGATATGGAGATTTGACGCTAATTTGTGGTCGAGATATCTACTGATAGATTATTATGCACTCGTGTGTTTATTCAACAGCTTTGCTACTGGTTGACCCCACTTTGTCTCTCATAGAACTCAACAACTTGATCACTGGTAGTAGCATCTTCAATGCCTTTGTCTTCTCTAATCCTTATGAACCTTGGAAATCTCAAAGAGACACCACGACCATATATCTCCTGTCCTGCTTTATAGATTGGACTGAGCGATAAATCAGCAGTCAATACTTCAAATAAAGTGGTTGGCTGGAACCAAATGTCTGGCGGTGCGCTTGAATCATAGACGTAGTAGCTCATTGGTGCTTCGGATTCAGTCTTGGATAGTTTCTCGTATAGCTGCTTCAACATTTCATCTGAAAATCCAGTACCAATCTTGCAGCATGTTTCGTAATCACCTGAGTCTTGGTTGTAAGAGGCGAGGAGGAAACCACCATAAGTTCCTGTTCTCTTACCTTTACCATAATATGCACCAATTACTACCAAATCCAAAGAGTCACCAACGCCAGCAAGGTAATCCTTCTTCAGCTTCAACCAGGAGTTAGATCTTTGACTTGGTCTATATGGATCTGAGTCCAATGTCTTGACCATAAGACCCTCACATGAATTCTTAACAGATTCATCCAAAAAAGCTTGCAGCTCTTCAACATCAGAAGTGGTCTTGCTAGTAGCATATTGGAACTTCCCAGGGACCGGCACAGTATACTTGAACAGCAATTCACGTCTCTTTCTCAAAGGCTCATTGATCATTGGTTTATCGTTATAACAAAGTAAATCAAAAGCGAACAGACAGACTTGAACTTTGATATCATCAGCATTGACATCTTTTCTCTTTCTCGTTGACAAGACCTGGAATGGTAAAATCTTTTGCTCCTCTCTGCTCCAAGCCACGGCTTCACAATCAAGGATCAAGGACTTTGGAGGATCGTCTTTGTTCAAGAAACCTTTCACAGCATCAACGATATCTGGATATCTCTGTGACATGTCTTCCGAGTTTCTTGAATAGACTTTTACCTCACCGCTTGATTGCAGATGGACTTGAGCTCTTTCACCATCATACTTATATTCACATGTGAATTTTTCACCAGTGAATCTATCAAGGATTTCAGTGATGGATTTCGTTGGCTTTGCTAACATCGGTTTCAATGGGATACCTGGTCTTAAGACACAGTGTTTATCCAATGTCAAAACCCCATGCTCTAAAGCGGTGCTGATTACGATTTCATAGTTGGGAATTTGACAGAATGCATCTCTTATTTGCTCCTCAGCTTTTACGAATTGCTCTGCCGAGATCTTATCACCCTTTTCATGAATCAGCAAGGCCTTCGCAAGTGAAATCAGCACAGTCTTCTCTGCCAACCCAATACGCAATTTTGATTCTAAAGATCTAATCAAGAACTTTGCTTCGAGTCCCTGAGAGGCAGTTAGCATTCTTTTGATGATATTGATTTTCTTCTCTTGAGATTTATTACCTGATGCCATTGCAATCTCTTTCAAGTTCTGAAATACAACATTAACGGTCAAAGCCTTAGGTTTAAACATTGTCGGCTGAACATTTCTTGCCTGCAGCGCGATAGTACCCAAATCACCAGTTTCTTTATATTTCAATTTGATTTGTTGGGTGGATTTACCTGTACTTTCAGCAATAGTCTTGATTAAGATGGTTTCACCCAGGCCAAGTTCCAGGCCTTCATAGTCTGGACCGAGTCTGTTGATAAAGAGGTATGTGATTGGTATGAGATCTGTTGGGTTTGTATCAAGAACTTTAAGGAAGAAATCAGAGGTCAATTGGATGATTTCAAGTCTCTTAGATGTCGCTTCAATCTGCTCAAAGACCTCTACAACAGCAGAGTACGGTATTGGCTTACCTTCTTCAATGTTTGATAATTTTTTAGACGATGATGATAGCGAAAGGATTTGCTTAGCTTCCTCGTAGTCTTTCTTTTCAGTGTCTGAATCAAAAGCAAGTGAATCAGGGGAATCGTCTTGCTCCTTCGTCTCAGTAGTAATAAATTCTGGTTCTTCGGAATCCTTTGTCGTTTCAATCTTTCGTCTCTTCTTACCAGGACTGTTCGGCTTCTCTGTAGAAGCTTTAGGACTCTCTGATGCCTCTGTGGAATCGGCATCAGCCTTCGGAAGACTCAACGGCTTGTCAGCCTGCTTCTTCTTAGACAGCATAGCAAAGATATCTCTGTTCCCAGCCATTATGGCAATTGGTCTGCGGTATTGATAATATAAGGGATTAAAAAGTAACAGTGAAGCACCTCTCCTAAACATTTATGGAACACTGTCTAGGACGTTTTACAAATCGCGTATGTGAATTTTCCCACTTGACGCGTCCCGTTCTGTGGGTTTCCGATGAATAAATGAATTACTGAAGAAACAGAAATAGACAGTTACTAGGCTCTCATTATATGAAGAAAATTGCCTGACATCCTAAAATCTTCCACTTCTGTCTTAGTTAACCACCCATAGCTAACAAAATTTCCAATGAATTTCCGGAAAAAGAAATATACTTAATATAGAATAGTTCCTCTTCCGTCCATTTCTCCACATTAAAAAAGAACAGCTCCGAGGCTTACAAAGAGCTCTAGAGCTATCGCAGAAGCTCTCGATCTGCTTGAAGAGTTGAAACAAATATTCCGTGCTGTTCGTTATAAAGACGGCCAGGTGATATTTCCTTCACAGTTGGTACACAAAAAAGTACTGGAAAATTCTATTTTGAGCAGGAAGCTGAACAACGATGGCAAACAAAAGAAGACCGAAGAAGACCAAACCACCATACAGAAGGTACGGCCCTGGCCTTAAACAGAAGGATGATGATGAAGAAGAGGATGAGGACGAGAAAAGCGAGGTTTTAAAGCAGTCATTAGGAGCTTTGAAGATTGCACCTAATGACCACGAAGCTGTGTTCCCAATTGAGATATTCCAACTGATCATGTTATTCTTACCCAAGTTGGATCCAAAGTTCTTGAGAGTTTGTAAAATGTTCTATTATTCATACCTGCCACTTCTATACCAATCGCCTTATCTCAACTCGCACAATTTCTACAAGTTTGTTGAGTCATTAGCTAGAGATAAAGCCCATTTGGTGAGATCACTGGATCTATCTACTATTATCCAGAGTGGTAAGAATTCATACGTTTCGAAAGTTCTAAGACGTTGCTCGAAGTTGCAATTGTTCACTGCGCCACAGACGAGTTTTGGTTATGCCCCATTGGTCAGCTTACGGAATTGTAAAGACATTGAAGTTTTGGATTTAGGATTAGTCAGTGAGACTATGAAGTTGAACGAACTATTCCAGTCTATAAAGAGCCTGAAGAAATTGACCAAGCTGTCCTTTCCAAGATCTTCTATCCAATGTGAAGACTGCGATGAATCGATATGGCCACCAAATCTGTGGTATCTGAGGCTGAGTGGTGGTATCAGCGAATCCTTCCTATCTGCATCCAAGTTCCCGGATACAATCAAAAGGCTAGAGTTAGCACATTGTCCGCTTATTAAGGAATTCTCGATTTATTCCATGCTGAACAAGTACGGTGACAATTTGACTCATTTATCCATCTTGTACCCAATGCCAGGTTTGAAGGGTAATTCGATGGACTTCCTTTTCATGTACTGTCCAAATTTGCAATTTTTACAGATCTATGTGGACTACTGTTCGAATCTTATGTTTGGAGAGGACTTGCTACCCATGGTACATCACAGACCATTAAGAACACTGTGGATCGAATCGAGCGGTGGATTGGGACAGAGTTCAAAGATCCATCCTGATGACCTCACCATCGCTATCATGGAGGATCGATTACCACATCTGAAATCTGTGAGAATCACCTCAAGACTTGGATGGGATCTTCAGAGTGACGATGTTGGATACTTGGCCTCGCTGTTAGAGGAACGGGAAGGTGGGTTGTACGTCAGCTACCACTGAGTGCTATCTGTCGAATCTGTTCTAATTATTGCATGTATTTGCTGTGTGATTCCCTGAAAAGATTGCACTTTTAACGACGTTATGACTTTGAGAGTTTGACAGCTTTTCGTAGAAGCATTTGGGCACTAAAAATCCTAGGCACGCGAAATTGAACACGTCTTCTACAAGATAGAGAAAAGGAGAGAAACAACTGCACCCCTGATACAGCACCAAGCTCTAGGACGTAATGGCGAAGAAGAAGATCCTGCCACCTAATGCGGCACTCGTAAAGAAGAAAGAACAACAACTGCAGGAGCACCCTGACCTAAGACCGGGAAGGAAGTGGAGGTACTTCACCACATCAGTTGATGATGAGACCCTCTCTTTAACCCAATTGACTCGTTTAGACTATGGGCTCTCTGCTATTGCTATTGCACTATCTCTGCTAATCAAGACACATGGAGTCAATAAACCAAGTACAGTGCTCTTCGATGAGACACATGTCATCCGCCATATTAATAAGTACATTGATGGTGTATACTTCAATGACGTGACACCTCCGCTGAACTCTCTCATATATACCTTCATTGCTTATCTTGTTGGATACCGTGGTGATAAACACTTGAAAGCTGGTGACGAATATGCGTTGGCGACGGTGCCTTATGTTGCTTTGAGAGTATTTACCACGATGTTGAGTTCGTTGAATATTCCATTGTGTTACTTGACGTTAAGAGCTTGTGCTGTCAGTTCCTTGGTGGCTTTTTCTTCCACTGTATTATTATGTTTCGAGACAATGACAGTCCTCAGTTCAAGAATTTTCATACCTGATACCCTATTCCTACTTGGTGTGTCATTGAGTGCCTATTCTTACAAGAGATTCGATATCAGTGCACCATTCGGTAAAGCTTGGTACAAGTACTTGATATTGACTGCTATCTCCATGGGGTTGACTGTATCAACAAAGTGGATTGGTCTTGCTACAATCACATGGGTGTTATCCTTGACGCTCATCAAGGTTTGGCTCATCTTGGGTGATTTACAAGTGTCAAACTGTCAAGCCACCAAGCATATCCTCTTCAGATCTTCATTAGTAGTGATCCCATTTGCTGTATACTTCATGGTATTTGTTATTCATATTAAGCTCCTTCCACAATACCATAAGGATGCTTCATTGTTGTCTACGCACTTCCAAAGAGATTTGGTTGGGAATGACTTATCGGATGTTCCAAAATATGTCACTTGGGGTTCAACCATCACCATTAGGCATACTGACTCCATGGGAGGTTATCTGCATTCTCATCCATACAACTATAAGTCAGGATCCAGAAACCAGCAGGTTACTGTGTTCGACTATAAGGATTTCAACAATGAATGGGTGATTGAACCTGCGAGAGGTTTCAACTCCAATGATTTGAGAATTAGAAGGGATGCTGAAGCTCATCTCAGACACAAGATCACAGGCGCCTTACTTAGAGTGGACAACTTCAAGCCACCAATTAGTGAACAGGAATATGATTTCGAAGTTTCTTGCTTCGGTAATAGTTCCTATACCGGTAATGACACTGATATCTTCCGTATCAAGTTTAATTCTGATGAAATGTTCCTAAGAAGCACAGATATGAATTTTTGGTTGTACAACGGCAAGAAGAAATGTACGGTGCTGTCTCATGACCTGAAATTGCCATCATGGGGATTCAACCAACAAGAAGTGATTTGCATCGAGAGTCCAAACATGGATAGAGCCACATTCTATATTGAGAATATAAAGTACCCAGAAGATACGGACTCGAATGAAACACTCCAAGAGAAATTGAAATACCAGTCTCCAACCGTATTCTCGAAGTTTGCAGAGTTGAATGGTATCATGTATAGACTTCTCAAAGGAATCAAGGTGACAAATGATAGGACAAAAGAACCAACAACATGGCCACTGATGAAGAAGGGCGTGAAGTTCTTGAACCGTCAAGATTCATTGGTTTATATGATCGGGAACCCAGTCATTGCATATCTCGCTCTCATTTTCATTCCCGTTTCCTTGATTGTTTCGTTGATCTCATTGTTCAATGGTGACTACTCAAGAAGATTGATCAATTATAGACATCATTCCTTGACCTTTATCCTTGGTTGGACTTTACACTATGTACCATATTTGCTCATCCAAGGTGAGTATTTCATTCAGTACTACATCCCTGCTTTATACTTTGGAATCTTGTTAATCGGTGTGACGTTCCAATACTTGTTGAGCAAGAACAAAAATTTTGGTTTCCTGCTTATGATCATATCTGTGCTACTTTCTTACTACTTTTTCAGTTCGATCTCACCATTGATTTATGGAACCAAGTGGACAACGGATCAATGCGAATCTATGAAGTGGATGAATTGGGACTTCAACTGTGGCAATTATGACATCTCCATATAAGACGGTATATCGTCAAGATAAGTTTTTGAAAGCTCATTCAATTTGATGATATAGTAGTGACCTGATTCGTTGCTTCATATGACCTAAGATATTTCAAATGCACAGTATCATTCTTCCATAGCATCAATTTCCTATTCATTCGTAACCACCGATCCATTTTCTTGTAAAATTATATTTACTCTCCAATTCACGAGTCATGCAGAGTGAAATAGTAGATAGCAGATACCGGGAAGCATTTTTAAAAACCGAGTTCCTCAATCCATTTTCAGAGTGCCATTAGGTTGTCCTAAATACAAGTCTCAACGCGATCCTATCCGTAAAATGGTCATCTAGTCTTGAAAACAAAGCGCAACTTTTTTGGATACAAGCATCAAGAATTGCCATAGCTTGGATTCCTCATTCAGCATCTGATGAAGGGTCGAGCTAAGATGAAGACTGAGCCAGTGAGATTTGCGTTAAACCGTGCACATGACTGAAACCAAGATATAATACCCGTACTTTAACTCCTGAGTCTCATCTGCGGCTTGTCATTATCAACTCTTCATTTGCATTAGAGATCACAGAATTACCAAAATCATTCATTAGCTGGAGAGTTCATAGCATTGGAAATATTGAGTTCAAAAATACCTAGAGGAACCTTCAGAAAATTATGAAGAAGGACCAGCTCCTTAGCTCTTTTATCATCATTGATCAAATCACTAGTAGTAAGCTCTACATCGTAAATCCCTGACTCCCATTATGGAAAGAAAAGTATGTGAGCCTTGGGCATAAGTCACAAGTAAACCATTGATATCGAAGCCATATCAAGGTCTCAAAGAAAACTTGGTTAGCCATGAAGATTGAAGTTCTCTCATGCACATTCTTTGACATGAGGAATCTGGTGGAAGCTCCTCTTGGACCTTAAACAATGCATAGATTCCTTGACCCCCAAACTCTGCATTGACATCCTTAGAGTATCGAAGATTAAACCAAGAGGCAGCTTTGCTGTGGCGATAAATAAAGAATTCTATGGGTTATATAATGTCTGGTTAATCGGTAGATAATAGCGTGGCAAACATATCCACCTTACATCATGTTTCTGTTGCTTTAGTTGTACCTCATTTGAATTTTATGTCGCCCGCAGTCCAGGGATTCACAGAAGAGAGAGAAAATTGGCCAGATCGAGAGCGTTCCAGCACCACTACTATTTCGAGTTAATCCACTGATATTAGGAAGAAGGGTTCAACGGAAATATTTTCAATATTAAGTTATGATAGTGATCAGTTTTGAGATATATGATATCCTTATATGGAGTGATACATACTCAAGACACCTTTTTGGATTCGATCAAGTCTTTAGAGAACCCTATGACTAGATCATTACACCATTGCAAGAGCTCATCCTTCTTCCTTACGGCTTCCAATTTTTCTGCCTCAACACTCTCCAACTCCTTTTGCAGTTCCACGATCTTGTTAACCTGTTCCTGCTGACTAACACCAGCACCGGGTAAACTATCGATCAATGCAATAATCTGACGTGTCTTGAGTATAAGGTCAGTGGAGAGTTCATTTATTGTCGCCTTGAACTCTTCAGGTGGTGCTATCACTGCCTGTGGATCTGTCATTAGCTCCTCTCCATCCGAAGCCTTGAATTCATGATGTGTGTCCACGTAGTGCAAGGTAGCGCAGAATTGTTCAACGAGTTGATCAAGGCAAATTTGGAGTTGTGTGAGTCTGTCTGCCATCTTGATGATGTTATACTACCTCTGAATTACTTTCTACCGTTGCTTATCCTTCGTTGTCTTCGGTTTCTACGATTTCGTTGTTGATGTTTTCGAGGATTTTCATAGAGAATCACAGGAAGGTCTAAACGCATAGGATGGAATACCAATTGTTACGGTAAACTGAAGAACATATGGATAATTCAGTTGGAGCCTTTTTAGAGCTTATTATTAAATTTGAATTAACCAAACCTCACATTTTTCCACCTTTGTATCTCTGCGGTAAGAGAGTCTTATCGTACTTCTCAATCTCACCATCCATCTTCCGGTTCAAAATGCTGTCATCTTGGAAGAAGACGCCGCTTATTTTTTTTTCTGTCTTCCTTTTGAGGTCTTTTTCACGTTTCTCTGTCAACTCCATAGCTTCTTGGTCCCTCTCTTCCTCAGTACGTAGCCTTCTCATCTCCAATTCCTCCAACTCCTCCATCTCCCTCTCCTCACGTTCTCTATCCCTCTTCTCTCTCTTAAGCTGCCTCAGCTCCCATTCAACCCTTTCTTTCTCCGGATCTTTCCCATCTGTATCGTCAAGGCCACCGTAATCCTGTGTTTCGAGCTCCAGCTGTTTTAAGTAATCCATTTCTTGCTGTCTCATCATCTCGATATTCTTGAGGGTCCGCTCCTTGGACAACTCGTTGGATAGAACTGGTGAAGAGTGTTTCGACTGGATCCTCTGGTTCTTTGAGAGGAATACTGGCTTGAGTAATTTTGGCGCATCATCTGAATCGCTCTCGTCACCACGACTGCCTTCGCTATCGTCTTCTTCGCTGTCTTCCTCTTGGTCATCCTCATTCTCACGTTCATCTTCAATATTATCCACCTGGGGTTTGCTACCAGCTCTAGTCCTATCAACCGTTCTTACCACTTCAACCTTATCCATCAATCTCATCTTAATCGATGTAGCTTTTTCCAAGACAGCCTCTTCATCCTCGTCATCATCTGACGAATCTGATCTATCTTCGCCAATAGGCTTGCCACTGAAGTGTCTTTTCATATGTTTAGATCCCTCTTAACATCTACTGATCCCTGGTGATCGGGGATTCCTTTCCATTTGAATATTAAAGCTTCCTACGATATCTTTAAACCATTGAAAAACGACTAATACGGAAAGTCGCCTGATAAAGCAGTTCGCGTGCCTGATTGCTGAACCAAACTATACTCAATCTACTAAGAGAATTGTGATTATAAAAAACGACATTGACGAATTAAGAGAATCTTCTCGCATCTTTAGCGTGGGGGGAGCTTTTGCATGAAATAGTCAAGGTAGTTCAGAATAAACTGTGCACAGATCTGGCCAGCTTTCTTCTTATTAGTTGAAATGGCCCTTGCCAATGGGATATTCTCCACGTAACACATCACTTGAACATCAGTATTAGTCAATTTAGAGGTCTTATACTCAGCTGGTGTGTATCTTCTGTCTAATAACACGTGATTGAGCTTCTCCTTGGACGATTTATCTATAATTTCATCAACAATTGGATCAGCAAGTGCAATATCTTCCAGATCTTCAAGCTGCCTTTGATAGTCACTATTGTTGAACATTTGAGGTGGTGGCTGTGTTGTGAGGGCGTTAGATATAGAATTCGTAAATGGTACAGGTAGCTGTCTTTTGGGATTTTGTGGTGTCTGAATTTGTTGTTGTCGCAGGACTGACGCTTTCATCTTCTGCTCTTCATATGGTGTCTGCAATAGTGTAGCACTGACAGAATTATGGCCGATGTTTTGCAAAAATGGGTTCAATCTGGAAGCAGGAGATCGGTTCACCATTGAATCTTGTTTGTTATAGAATTCACGGTAGAAGTTGGCAAAGCTTTCAATGACTCTGTGTGCTCTCTCAATGTTTGACTTCTTGAAGAGTGCAACTCTAGCAGCTTTATTCTCTGCCTCGATCACTGTGGATGCGCTTGACATTCCAATCATTAGAGCGCCATATCCACACCATGCTTGTACTATAAATATAGGCTTAGGGGTATCATCACTAGCAGTATGAACCAACTTGAATTCAACCCCCGGTAATTCTTCTACCAATTCGGTCTTTGCATCGCCTGGAACCGTCAAAGCACTTTCAAAGCTCATCAAGATTGGTTCAATAAGAATAGAAACCCATGTAATCAGAGCTTCTCTTTGAGGCGGGGCCACGGAAGTCAATGATAATGCACCAATGTATCCATAAAAGACATCCGAAGCATGAAGTTTAGTATCTTGTACCAAGTCGTACGAATTAGCCCAATGAGCAGCTAATCTCGAGTTCTGCAAATGGATCGACATATGTGCTATTGAGTCTTTATCGGAGAATCTCATATATAGAAGCTCGTTCACTATGTCTTCATAGCGCGTTCTGCCCAATTGGATTAAGGATGATTTCAAATCGTTCTTTTCAACTGCGTCTTTCAATTCCATGTCATCGATATCAAGGAGATCGGGAAGAAAAGATTGTGAAATCTGCCAATACGAGGCCATTACAGGTTCATCGCCCAATTCGAGCTTGTTTCTCTTTTCAAATTCTAGCACCTTATCAAACCACGGTAAGTTCCCCAAATCGTATGCCTTCTTCAATTCCAGCGCCAGCGCCACGTATGGGTCTCTCAGTGAAGAGCACAGCGTCTTATCGTGGGACGCTTCTCTGAAGAGCTCAACTTGGAACGCTGAAGGGTAATTTTTAATTTTCTGTACGGCATCGATGAATTCACTCATCACATATGAGATGGAGAGGATATCATCATTGTTGAAGATTTTCTGATTGCTCTTTACCTGCAAAGTATGGACTTTCGAAATGAACTTGTCAATTTCGTCATCATTAAACTTAGTCTTTTTCATAGGCTGCTCAGTCATTGCGCACCGCTATCGCTTGCTGCTATGTTGTTTGTTGTGCAGCAGATGCTTTTGGTTGGGGTTGAGATGGTTTAGTTCTGAGTGATCGCGATGAGAAGAAACGCATCGCACTATTCAGAAAGCAAACGGATCGTCCTTAATTCCATGTTATTCGGTATAAACTAGCAATATAATGAAATGTGTTGTATAATAAATTAAAAGCCAAAAGAATGTTCACCAGAGATCCAGGTGTTCACCATGGCGAGAGCATTTTCTGGCTGATCATATGGAACCATATGACCAGCTTCGAACACACGCAAGAAGGTCAGCCCGCCAAAGCTCTTCACTTCACCAGCGGGACCAAGGGATGACTTCCACGGCTTCAGAACTTCTTCTCTGTAGCTTGGAGCAAGGATCCAATCCAAGTCATCGGTCCAAGCATGGTTCCCTAACCAGTTGCAGATAAAATCCTTATCACCTGCATAGATCAATACTGGATATCCCTTCTCCAATAGCTCTGCTACAAACCCCTGGAATGGCTTAGCCTCATCACCTGTAAGAGCGAAATTTCTTCCAACTTGGTCATTGCAACCCACGTATTTTTGAACTTCTGACCCGAGCGCTTGTTGGACCTCTGGTTTGTTCAAGTACTGTTCCACATAGTCCAATCCCTTGTAGCATAAAGAGTTGCCGCCATCGCATGGACCTCTGATATCATACACATTCAATCCGGTCTTAACATATGGCTCCAAAAGGCCATTACAGTAAACCATAGCAGGAACGCAGGTGAACGCGTTTTGGAACCTATAACAGCTAGCAGTCAAAGATGAACATCTCTTAGCGCTCTTTTTCATGTTATCACATTGATCCTCAGTCAACACAGCCTTATGACCACCTTTGCCGCACGCCATCGGTTGATAGTAATCATTCTGGACAAGTGAGTCTGTGATACCGTTTCCGATAATTACAGAGGTCAATTCAAATGAGCGGTCAGCATGGTTGATGATCTCTGAGGCAATGGCTGGGATGTAATGCCCAGCATATGACTCACCTGCAATGTGAAAGTCATTTTTGACGAATTGAGGGAACTTCTGAAAGAATAACTCCAAAAAGATGAAGACATCTTTGGCGGCTGCATAAGAATTGGAAACCTCTTTATCACCATATGAGTAACCAACACCGATTGGTTGCTCCAAGAAGACCACAGAAGCATTGGAGTTCCAAGAGTATGGATTATGAATAGGTTTCAACTCAGGGCCAATGGATGAAGGACCAAGTTCAAAAAACAAGCCAGTCATGGAGGAGCAACCAGGACCACCATTCAACCATAATATGACAGGGTCATTTTCAGGGTCATTTCTAGACTCGAAGAAGTAGTAGAAAAAATGAGACTCTGCATGATCCAAGTAACCAGAATACTGCTTAACAGTGTCAATACCTAAAACAGAAGGATCAGACTTACTTGTACGTAAGGAATAATCAGGATACAATGCGGAAGTGATGATCTCAAACTTGTCGTCTTTTTTCAATATATCTTGAAAAGCGTTCTTAGGAGTAAACTGAGAACTTTGGAACTGATCGATTAAGTGTCTTAGCTCGTCAGACGAGTGTGTTGTCATAATGTTTTTCCATGTCTGAAACACCTCAGGGGCATCAACCATAGCTTGCTTCAAAGTACCAGCTGACACACCCGCATACTCCAAAATGCTGTTGATGTTAGTCAATGGGAATTGCAAATTCAGTGACACAGCACTGACAGCCTGCGCAATGAACAATGTGCATAATCTCATCGTTGTCGTTCTTCTTATTCTTGTCTTCCTTGTATGTACGATAGGGACAAAGTGCAAAAAATGCTAGGCGGGTTTTTCTAGTTATCGCGAGCTGCAGGCGGCCTTATGAATTCCTGGTTATCCTTCTATGACAGCCTCACTGCTATCAGCAATCGAACCTGCTCATTATGGTTGTGGGAAGAACTACACAACCATGATATAACGGTCCCTGTGAACTGTCATATATTGATTTTCAAAGTTCAGAGTCCTTCTGTAATTCGAAAATAGGATGGACAGATATTATGTGGATGTCAAGTAAGTGTGTGAAGAATGCTCTACACCGGTACGACAAAGTTTCACAGCTCTTACTTAGGCAACAAGCAGATTTTAGTCGAAGTGAATCTATATTGCCTAAACAGTGCCTGTTCGCCTTTTCCTATTAGTTATATTATCTATTTCGCATGCGAGACTTTTGTGGAATCTCCACAAAAACCGGAAATCTTAAAGCTCAAAGCTAACGGTCATTTCTCTATAAGGTTTTATACTGTTTTCACCTGAAATCAGTCATGAGATTCCAATCAGTATTAGTTATATCCAGTATTGCTGGAATTGTCTTCTCGGACCAGTATATCGTTCAACTCAAGACCAATACATCATTTATCCAGTTCTTGAATACGCATACCGCAGTCAAGGCACAGATTACATCCAACGTCAAGAAGACAATTACAATCGGTCCATTCGAATGGCTTGTCATGGACATTGATAGCGCACAAAGCGCTGAAATGATGAAGTTTGACCCATTGGTTCGCAGTGTCTCCCCGGATCTCAATCTTGTATTGATGGATGAGCGTGCTACTCAATATCAAGACTCGAAAACTTATAATTCTAATGATGTGGAAGAAATTCGGCCCAGACGGGTAGAGTTGCATGAATCTTACAACTCTGAAGAAGACAAAGAACAGGCAAAGGTCGAAGAGGCAGATGACACTCAAGAAGAGAAATCTAAAAAAAGATGCTTCGAGAAGTCAGAGCTATTCAAGGATCGTTGCTTGACCAGTGAGGATTCAGCTATTGCTTCAGAAAATAATTATCTGGATGAATCAGTCTTGAACATCCAGGTTGAGACAGGTTATGATTCTCCTATTGACGAGAACTCAGATTTCGGTACCAAGGATGTCAATGCTCAAACTAACGCCCCATCACATTTAGCTAGAATCGTCACCAGAGATGGTATTTGGGAGCAGAGTGCCCCATACGAGTATCAGTATGATGCATGCGGTGAAGGTGTTGTTGCCTATGTCATTGATAGTGGTGTTGCTGTTGATCATCCAGACTTTGAAGGAAGGGCCACATGGGGGTTCAGTGCTGTAACTAGTGAACCAGACAAGGATATTGATGGACACGGTACCCATGTTTGTGGTCTCATAGGTTCGAAGACATATGGGGTTGCAAAATGCGCTCAGCTCGTTAGCGTTAAAGTGATGGGAGCAGGTGGGACAGGTTCCATCTCTCACATCTTGGAAGGAATCGAATGGGCAGTTAATGACAGGAAACAGAGAGGCGTCAAAGGCGTGATCAACATGAGTATTGGTGGATTTTATATGGCTTTGTTCAACGATGCTGCAAATGCTGCCGCTGATCAAGGTATGGTTGTTGTCGTTGCTGCAGGTAACAGTGATATGAGTGCGTCATTTACCAGTCCTGCCAGTGCCGAGAAGGCTATTGCTGTTGGCGCAATGGATGAGATGACTGATAGCATCACTAGTTTCTCCAACTGGGGAGAGAAAGTTGCGGTATTTGCACCTGGTTGGCAAGTTGAATCCTTGAATAACATGAATAATGAGATTCCAATCAGACACAGTGGAACCTCAATGGCTTCCCCAATTGTTGCCGGTGTTGCATGTTTGTTATTAGAACGGGGTGTTCCATCATATCTGATGAAGTCTTTGATTACTGAGATGTCCACACAGGGTGCCTTGGCCAAGTCACTAAGCAAGTGGAAGTATTTTTCCACTCAAGATCGTGTTGTTTACATTGGGCCTCCAACGAGTGACACAAAAGTGGCTAGAGAAAATCCTAACCACTTCATCTTCAAAGCGATCGAGGTCCCTGGGCAATTGAACTGGGATAGCGAGAAAGGGGTCGGTTTTTAAGGTGGAAAGATGTCCCTTGCCATCGTCGTTTGTATAGTGCGAGAAAATTGATAACGATGTGTTTCGTAAAAGGGATAAGTGAGTTACGGTCTCAAAACCTATAAAAACATTCGGCAGTAACGTGGATTAACGCTGGCGCTGAATCTTTAAAACAAATTCACCCCATACAGAAATGAACCGTCTTTTTGGATCGAAGTCAACAGCGCCTAAGCCAACGTTGGATGGTGCCATCAAAAACACAGAGGACCGTATTGCCACCTTAGACATCAAGCTCTCAAAGATCAACGCCGAGTTGAGCGCGTATCAGCAGCGTCTCTCAAAGATGCGTGACGGACCTGGAAAGAACTCACTTAAGCAGCGTGCAATGGCGTTGTTAAAGCAACGTAAACAAATTGAAGCTCAGAAGGACCAGCTAGAACAACACGTTTGGGGAATGAGCAACGCCCAGATGACCACAGATAATTTGAAAAGCACACTCGCAACAGTTGATGCAATGAAAGAGGCTAAACGTGAGATGGAGAAGGTATATGGCAAAGTTGACATTGATAAGATTGAAGACATGCAAGACGACATCCTTGATCTTGTGGAGCGTGGGAAGGAGATCCAGGAAGTTCTGGCCTCAGGTTATGACGTTCCTGATGCTATCAGCGACAGCGAGTTGGACGCCGAACTTGAAGCGTTGGCTTTCGATATGGAAGATGAACAGTTTGCCGTCGAAGAAGGTGAGGCACCTAGCTACCTCAGCGAGGTGCCCAAGTTTGTTGATGAACCCGTCGAGGAGAAGGCTAAAGAGGCTGCTCTATGATTTATTGATGCTTCTTCTCTATATACATGTCTAAAGTCTTCTCACAGCAGCGATGTAGTTACCAGTGGATCCGTCACCACAGAAGACCCACCCTTTCAATGGAACGTATATACACCCTTTCAATGACACAACTTGGTACCCTGGACGTCTATGGATCCAGTCGACTAGTTCACTGCTGTTGATATACTTGTCAAATGAGTGCGTTCCAATAGGAACGATATTCAAAATGTGTTCAGCAGCAAGGATGGTTGTAGCATATGATATCAGGTCCCTGTTGATAGTACTTAGGAACAACCAGCCACCCTGTTTCACCTTAGACATAGCACTCAAGAGCACTTCAGCTGGATAATCAACGTGTTCAAGCAACTCCATCATGGTCACAACGTCATATTGCTCCTTCTCTTGTTCAAGTGGCTTCAACTCGTACGTCACTTTGGAATCAACCACGGGGTCCAATGACTTATGGTATTTTGCAGCTTCAATAACACCGGGACTGAGGTCAAGACCTTTAACGCTCTCAAGATAACTCAACCGGGCCAGTGATTCAGTTAGGATACCACCTCCACACCCAATATCTAAAGCCTTCAACCTCCCGTTATGCAGATGGGAATCTCTATACCTCTCTTGTTCAGCGACAATCTGAGAAGAGATCTCCTTAGGCAACAAGTCCAAAGAGTACCCAGGAACATATACATCACTTTCTTCTGGTATTGGAACATAACTACGCAGCGTATCCTGGATAAAGTCCATGCGTAACAAGTTCATCTTATGTAGGATTCTTTGAGGGCCTGCAACATCCCACCAGGACTTAGCAAGCTCATTAAAGTGTGACAATTCATCCTGTGAAGAGGAAGTCAAGTGTGAGTGTGCACGAATACAATTGTAGTGTAAGATTCCACGCAGTGAGGTAATGATGGAAGGCCTCTTTAGCATCTTTTTTAGTTTCCTTGTCGATATATGATTTAAGTGTTTCTTTCGCTTTAGAAGAAAGTGATAAAAAAACAACCGCAAGGGAAGAAAGCAGAACGGCAGCTAAAACACAACGGAATAACGACAAGGAAAAAACCAGTATCGATGGATGAGGATCTTCTGGTAAACACGAGAAAGAGAAGAGCTAATGCAGGTTCCAGACTTAAACAACTGCTAAGTGCGGAAGACGTCCCAGAGGAGGACGTGGATTTATTATTCGTGGAAGATGAAGATGATGCAGAATACAAGTCTAATGAAGAGAGCGAAGACGGTAGCGGAGAGGAGGGTTACGAAGAAAAAGGTAATTCCGCAAGTGAGGTATTTGAGACATCAAGAGAGACCACCACTGAGAACCAGGCTGATGATGAGGAATCAGAAGTTAGCGAGGAGCAGAACGATGATGAAATGTTCAGTGATTCGTCAGAGGATGAATCTTCGGAAGAAAGTGACATCGGTGAGAAAGAATTACAGAAGCAAGAGAGAGCGCAGAAGCAGAAGAAGAAGCATGTTATTCCAAAGATCAAACAACCCACTGTCTCTAAACCCAAGATGAAGAAGATCTATGAAGCACCTAAGGCTGATACACTGTTATCAGAAACACGTCGACAGAGCTCTAGAAAAATGGCAGTTCAGAGCAAGCTGGATCTTGTTGAGAAGTTGAAAGATGAAGAGAAGAGACGATCCAGTATAAAACCTGTAGCGAGAGTTGAATACAAAGAGATGACACAAGAGGAGAGGTTGGAAGAGGCCTTAGAGACAGAGAAATATAACGTCAGTACTCTAAACAAGTACAAGGAGCAGGAATATGATAAGCAGAAGAAGAGACGTGAGATGATGATGAATAAGAGACGTAAATTAACAGATGTGATCACCGTTAAGACTTTTGTGAAGTTTGTGGATATTGAAGAGGAAAGAGAATTGGAGAAGTTTCTCTTAACAAGAGATGTCTTGAAGAAAAGGGATCGAAGAGGAAGAAAAAGTGAGAAGCAAAAGAAAGAGGAAGATGAGGCGAGAAAGAAGGAACAAGAGCTGAGAGAGAAATGGGAATTGCTGAACAATCCTGGAAGGAGCGCTGTTGTATCGCAACACAGATCCGAAGGAGATGAGCCACTGCAACTGCATGATCCATCTGTGACACCAGAAGTGAAACTTGAAACCCCAGATGGTGATATGGAAATACTGGATTCCATTCAGGTCTCTGAAAAACAAGACAATTCACAGGTTGAATTATTTGGTACTGAACCTGTTCTAGAGTCCGAGAAACAGAAGATTAACAATACCGAAGGAATATCAAGTACTGCTGAGAAGTTTACCTCAGGAGTTAAACCTAATAACCCCCAAGCATTTTCAAGTTCTGAAACATTTGTCTCTTTGCAGGACTCTGTACCAGAAACAGATTCCAATACGGAAGACCCCAAGGCTGATGAGTCTCGCGCCACATTCGATGTTCAAACTGAAGATGTCGATGCGGATGGCGTTCGAGATGATTTATCTCAATATGACAAGAAAGGCAAAAGTGTGATTAGTATCGACAAGAAGAACGCAGAATCTGTTTCTCAATGTAATGATGAAGTTAAACAGATTTCAGAGTTTGAAATGGAAACGCTGAGAACTGATCACTCTACCGAAGAGCAGGATTTCGGGAGTATTGAGTCCAAAGCTGGTTTTGAAACTTCAACATCCATAGATGTAACATTACGCTCTGAAGAGGCCTCAACTAAGACACAACTGCCTCATGGTGAACCGATAAATAATGAGAGAGGAGGTGTTGCTGATCCTTCAGTAAAGGTTGAACCGATAGAAGCCAACTTCACCGATAGTCACAGTAATAATGCAATACCCGACAGAACTCCAGAAGTCAAAACAGTCAAGTTTGCAGATGAGGTAGAGGCACCATCGCCATTGCTTGAAGATATCAAGATCATATATGAGGGTCCAAAGCAAAAGGTTGGTGTCAACGTCGTTGCTTTTGAAAACAAGTATACGATCAACAAATTACGTGCTCTTCTGTTTGGTGAACAAGTTTTAATGCCTGTTAATCGTCGTACTTTGGAAACCGAACCGCTATTTAGAATCAAGTTGGATGAGGATAATGAACATGATAAAATATCTGCAGCTACGACGGTCAAACCAGTCGATTTCACTGTGTTGGATATTTTCCCAGAGTTTGGTGATTTTACAAAGAAGCGTACACAAGTACAACAAGTTGAGCAGGTTGAAACCACAAAGGTTGTTCTCAAGACTCCCCCTCCATCAGGAATCACTCTCAAGAACGGTAGCAGAAAGATGTGCCTTATAACTGGTAAAGATGCGATGTATTTTCATCCTGGTACAGGCATGCCTTATTCGTCCGTGGAAAGTTTCAAAGTTATCAATGACGTGCAGAATGGTGAATTCAAATGGGTTGAAGGTGGATTTATTAGTAACTACCATGCAAAGGGTGTTCCTGAGGGGTTTGACGTCTGACATGAACTGCAAAACCTCAAGAATGATGAATGGTAACGAAAATGAAACACAGGAAGTATACTATTGAGGCTTTCTGACTTTAATGGGGATAAAGACTTTGAATAGCCACATGTTTGAGCGATAGATTTGTATGCAATATAGTAATACCTTTGTCAAATTACTCCTAAATGCAAGAGGAAGAATCATGACCCCTTTGCAAATGGATTAATAAATTCTGTCGATAAAAATTCTGTGACATTTTGTAAGCTTATCATCGTTTCTCTATGCACTTTGTTGTTATATTATGATCCTTGCATCAATCGAGGTTTTCTCACTTGCAAACCCGAAGCCCCGTCTTAAAGATCGACTTCCTTATGGAGTAAAGAATGAAAAACAGCAATCTTGGTGCTATGTACCGCAGTTAAATCTTGATTTAATAGCTCCTTTTCAGCAAAGCGCTACATTGTTCTTAAGATCCTAATTTTTACATGGTCACAATAATACTCTCGACATCACAAGTCCGAAACTCAGAGACTCTGAAAGCCTCCAGAAGATATTTATATAAGGCCAGATGACCATTAGGCTTTGATGAATAATTCGAGCACAGTTTCCAGTTCTGTGTTGCCCAGTCTCTGATCTCTGGATATTCTTCAAGAGGGAGGATGAAGTTGATGTAACTAAAACTCTGGTTAGAATCAAACGAAGATCTCATGAAGGCTAAACACTTGAAAAGAATACATCTCTCAAAAGAGATTCTCTAGAGAAATATCTGAACTACGGGACACGTAGAATAATGAAAGCTCTTCAATTGGTGTCGGCGTATGCGTTATTTATGCGTTGTCTATGATCTGCGGACATACGCTAAAACCCATCAATCTGGTTGTGAGCAACATTATTCTGTTGAAGATCTCTCTCTTGAGATTCAATCAACTCATTTTGGAACTTCAAGATCTCAGCTTTTATCCCTGGGACAAGCTCAGAGATTACAAATTGTTTGTGAGCACCCAGCCCAGAATATTCCCATTCATATTCATCTTCGTCGTGGATGAACTCCTTCACTTTAATAGTACCCTTAACCTCTTCATCACCCTTCTTGCCATCCAACTTAATCTCAAGGACCATGTCATAGATACAAATGACCTTCCCCTTTCTGTTAGACACATCGCAATCACCGCTGACATTCACAGAGGTGATGGTGAACACGTGAGAACCATCCGTAGACAGGTCCAACACAGTAAGACGGTCATTGAAATAGGATTTTGCCCATGGGAGACAGTTTTTATCAACCCAGTGCCAGTTGTTTGGGTTATGAACGACCATAATTAATGTACCTGAGTAATAGGGGTAAGATGTTACAAGTCCTCTGGCCTGCTACTGTTCAAGCATCTAAATCATTTCACTGTCCATCAACTTGATTTTCGAGATTGTTCCATCGATCTTCTTCGAGATTCGGAACGTTCCAAAATTGACTTTCTTCCCTGACACAAAAACCAACAATAATCAGTATCCACAATTGAACTAGCAGTAGGCCAATTGAATTAGCAATTAATGACCCAATAAAAGGATCCTGATACATCGTGAGGAATTTGGATACATCATTCCAGGTTTTTATTTAATATTGTTTTGCCTCGTAGCCTAGTTTCTAACTGTAGTCTTCAGAAGGGTCCAGCAACTTGCAGACAGATGTGTGGACAACAAGAAGATTTGACTATCTCCTGTTTGGGTAATGAGTTTCAAATGATTTTTCCTGTATGTTCCTTTTTCAGAATAGATCGTGATCCTGTAATCCTTTAGTGATGAGGTGTAGGTTTTGGTGACCAGTTTTGATGACCACTGAACTTTACCACCCGCTTAGAACTGCGTTGCTGTGTTGATGGAATAGTTTGTACGGGAATTAAATTTTACAATCACCGATGATCGCGTGATGAAATCACAATTATGAGCTTTATGTTGATATTGCACATCTGATTTCTTTGTACTACTGTCCTGTGACATTCATTTGGCAGTTTCATAGGTGATAGAAGTCACGAGACCAAAGTATGGGACTTCCCTTGTGAAGGACATTGGATGAAACTCGAATTTGAAAGCTCCAATTAGGAATTCCATAATTGTCGGCCCACAGATCCTCTTCTTCGAGTTACACAGGAAGTACTCCTTTCAAAGAATCATCTTCCATAGTTCCAATGCAGATCTCTGAAAGTTGAAATTTCTTCTCAAGTACCATATTTAATATTTTGGAAAGTCCATCAGACTTTGTTAAAACGGCTATAGTTTACGTTGAAAGTCGTTTGGAGCTGAATAAATGTGAGTCTAATCTCAAAGGCCGTGGAGGGACATCCTCAAAATTTGAATAGCATTCTTCTTAATCCCTTTTCTTTCTTCTCCTACGACTGATTCAAATGTGAATTCATTGGCTTCGCCTAGATGTGTATCCATGGCTTGCAAGGCTATATAACCTCAGAAAGCCGTCAACGGACTATTGACTAGTCCGTTGGTAAAACGCCATCATCATCCCCTGAGAGGCGGCACAGTCTGTTGCAGTCGAAGCACTAATCACCGGCCGTTCCCAGTCATCATATAGGTGTCATTACTCCTTTGAGCTCTTTCGGCTCTCCCTGTCCCAAGAGCACTTGATTCCCGACCATGGATGCTGACGGAAGCTGATGAGGAGCGCGAATGTGTCAAAATGTGTCAAAAACTTTCTACCTGTTGAGAAGACGGGATCTGAACAGGGTGACAGAAATGAGCGATCATGTTAGTTAGTGTCAGAAACGCTACGCCACAATGAAAATGATCGTTTATTTAATCCTCAAATGGGCTCTTTCTATCAATCTCGACCTCCAGCAACACAGATCCCATTGAATCTTTTGACTTTATCGAAGTTTGGTCATCATCTATGATGAAGGGATCGTAATCACTGAAAACAGTACCATCGCCTTTCATCACCACGCTCTGGATATCTTCTTCTTCCTCCTCTTCAATCAAATCTTGTGGTTCAAACCTACGATTCTTTGTCAGTCTCACACTCTTTACACCACCTAGTTGTTTAGCATTAACAGCTGTAGCAGGAATGTTGTCTGTTCCATAGATCACCGTACTATCTCTTTTTCCGTCAATACTAACCAGTTTTGGAGTGGCACGAATAGCTGTGGTAGTCAAAGATGGGTTTCCCACAATACTGGCCTTTGATAAACGGTCGCCGATGAGTTCGGAGTCCATTGTTGCTGTTGACTCCCTCGAGTTCTTAGCGATAGTCACACCAGGGATATATGCAATCGGAATGATATTACTTGCCCTTGTAAACACCGATGCTGCTAAACTAGTTCTCCGGGAGGGTTTCTCCATCTCCTGTGGAGATCTATGAAAGTTAATCTCGACATCATCATCGAATATCAACGGCTTGTGTCGTACCCTATTGAAAACAACTTTCCTCCTGTAGTACAAGAAATAGAAAGCACAGAGAGCAGTCACCAACACGATAATGCCACCTATGGTCCCTCCGACAATTCCACCGAGGTTTTTCCCCGATGAGGACCCTAAAGTAGTCGTTGAAGCCTTACAATAATATTTTGGACATGATAAACAAGTTTGGGTAGTGAGAATACACTCCTGCCCTGAAGGGCACTCAGGGCATTCTGGATCCGTTCCACAAGTCACACATCCATTTGAGCTGGTCTCTGCACTCCTTGCTAGCAAATAAGAAGGCGTTATCATCTCGCAGTGGCCCTCTCTCCCTTTTCCTGGTATATAATGATTCGGACCTGCGCCCTTCTCATTTTCACCAAGTTTAATGATCCTCCTTCTCTTCGCGCACGCTCTTGCGGACTTGCAACTCCGCCCTATTAATATATCGCCCGGTCTAGAACATCATCTGTTCTTTTTGCGTAGTATTTAACTACAGTCCCATGAATAATGACTAGCTTAAACTCACTATATCACATCAATCTCAACATTTTGAACTGCTCCAGGTGGCCCCTATCGATGAGGTCAAACACTTTCTCTATTGAACCCTCGAACTGTAGCTTTTCCAAGACTGAGGAACGTTTGACATTGGCCTTGTGCTGTTGCATCACAACTTTCAGATCTTGCCTTTTCGTCATTGCATCATCTCTCAAGGTCGACATCAGAGAAGCATTCAATTCCCTCAGCTCATTTAATCCCTTTTTTTGTTTTCCAAACGTAACCAATAACGATTGAATACATTTTAATGAGTCAATAATTGTGATGAAGTTATGAGATAGCTTCCACGTAGAGTCAATAGGAACTTCTGGAACTTGTTGGAACTGTTTTCTCACTTTATCCATGGTGCACTTATCGGTTAGGAACTCATAAACCGCTATAATTGTGTTAAATCCCCAGGATTCTGCGTCAGACAATCCGGAAAGGTCAAGTTTAGGCACAGTATCCAACTCTCCAGAGATCAACCTTTCTTGAGTATCCATAATGAAATTATAATGTTCATCAGTGATAGTCTCCAACAACTTGTCACTAATTTCCAACGGTTCGTCGACCCCAAAATTCCAAAAGATCTTCATATCCCTGTTATCATATTCGTTTGCAACTTTTACCTTCTTATAATCTTGGGTCAATCCTTTATCATTCAACAGCCTTCCCATCTTGATGCCCTGGATAGCCAAATGCCTCTTAAAATAACTCTTCTTTAATCTCATTTGGAACTCTAACATACCAGCAAGCTTGTTGTAAGCACCTTTGTTGAATCCGAGCTTGTTGAAATAGACGGTTTCGAAATCGTTAGATTTGTATATGGAAAAGCTGTTCTCAAGCGCCTTGATTGAACTTGAGATCGAAGCAGAACGCGAAAGTAGGTAATGATCAAGAATATCATGCTGGATGTTCTTAATATTCAGTGTATCGTAGTGGTGTTGAGCTTCGGAGTGGCAGTTAAGGAGTGTATATATCTGAATAAGCCACAAGCGGAGATGGAACTCATGTTCATCCTTCAAAATAGCGTTTTCCAATATAACGATTGAGGTTATCAATGTCTCTGTTGAGAAATTCTGCGTCAATAAACATTGGATTGTCATGAGAATGAACTCAGACGTTGCACTGAGGTCAGTCTTGGATTTTGTTTGCAGAAGCGGTTTGTAAAAGTTATACATTTTGATCAAATCATCCATAAACTCCTGCGATTCCAGCAGATTTCTATCATACCACAGTTTGATCTTTCTTATGTTCAAATCTACAATGAGACCTTTCTCACCCTTTGGGATCTCCAAGTCAGACAACCAGTTCAGGAGTTTGCTCTTATTCAAGAAATCCACATAGTGTTTCAAATCATAGAATGAACATGGTTTGGCGATGAAATTCGAAAGGTAGGCAAACATTGATTCATGGCAATCATTGCCACTTTGCCTGTCCAGCTCAACCGTTGCCAATTGAGAATTTCTCGAATTGAATGACCTGATGACAGATGCAACATTTTTATCCAACTTCAACCCAGATTTGATCAAGTACTTCCAGCAATCAAAATCGTCCAACTTGTAATCAACAAGAATCTTATGACTCCAGTTGTATAAATCTTCCCACTTCTCTAAAGAGTCCAAAGTTTGAAGTAAAATGATCTGGAGTTCCAAATCCAGCTTGTCATTTTTGGAGAACGTTAAGATCTCTTCCACAACTCTTTCGTGCAGTCCATTGATTTGTAGAAGCTTTACCAGTACATAAGTCTCTTGCTCATCTTCCATAGGTTTCAATGCATCCATGATCTTGAGGCCAAGTTTAGGAAACAAGGTCTTCTCCAATGAAGTGCATTCATCGTCTTGCAATGCCAAAAAGCAGGTAAATCCAGCCCAGCATTGAATCAATCTCTGGTTACTGACTTGCTTAAGCGACATAGCAGCCTTCTGCATGGATCGGTAATCACTATTCTCAACAGATTTATGGAACCATTGCAGTAAACTCTCCAACGTTGGATACTTCTTAGCGACATTAGCATAGACTTGCTTCGACTGTTCCTCCATGTTCATTGATTCAAAAAGCTCACACAGCAGGTCAACACTCTTTGGATCATTTGGCACAGAGTCCATGATCTTAAGACAGTTGGCTTGGCATTCTTCTCTTTTCCCCATCTGTAGTTGGACATATTGGTGGATCAGCTCGTAGTATGTCGAGTTCGGGTACTTCTTCAGAAGTTTCTGGGACATCTGCAGGGCATACTTGTATGTCCCATTCTCACATGCGACGAATATCTCTTCTTCCTTTGTTGACATCGTTTCTGTGTTAACTCCCTCGTGTGATGGCTACAAGGAATGGTGCACCATATTGTTTATTGTTATGGCTGAGAACTCCTGACGGCCGGGTAACTAATATGATCGGTGAAAAATTTATATCCGCGATGAGCTTCATCAGGAAAATGTTTAGTATTAACCCTTTCTTGTCTGGTTATAAAGGAATTAAATTACTATCAAGAGAAATGTCCGCCATCTACAAAGTCCTCTCTGGAAGGTCTACCAAGACTGAAGCAGAGAAGAAGTCCCACATTAACAGACAGAGAGTCTTGTTGATCTGCTCCAGAGGTATTACCTACAGACACAGATACTTGATTAACGACTTGTACTCTCTGCTACCGCACTCCAGAAAGGAACCAAAGCTCGACACAAAGAAGCAGTTGACCCAGCTGAACGAGATTGCGGAACTTTATAACTGTAACAATATCCTCTACTTCGAGGCTAGAAAGCACACAGATCTCTACATGTGGTTATCAAAACCTCCAAATGGTCCTACTATCAAATTTTACGTTCAAAATATCCACAATACCGAGGAGCTGAACTTTACTGGTAATTGTTTGAAAGGCTCGAGACCTTTATTGTCATTCGATGCCTCTTTTGAAGATGAGGCTCATTTTAAGCTGATGAAGGAGATGTTTATCCATACATTCGGTGTCCCACCGTCTTCCAGAAAGATTAAACCATTCGTTGATCATGTCATGTCCTTCTCAATCGTCGATGGAAAAATCTGGGTGAGAAACTACCAGATCTTGGAACAAGCTGAGGATGTTAAGGACCGTGATGAGACTGATATTTCACTTGTGGAGATAGGTCCAAGATTTGTGCTCACGCCTATTGTCATATTAGAAGGTTCCTTCGGCGGTCCAAAAATCTATGAAAATAAGCAATACGTCTCGCCAAACTTTGTCAGAGCTCAACTGAAACAACAACAAGCCGAAGAAGCCAGAGCCAGACATGATGCAGCTGAGGCCCTGAAGTTGAAGAAGATTGAAAATGTGCTTGCGGTGGACCCATTGTCCAACGAGGCATTGTTTAAGGACGCTGAATAGAAAAATAAACATCACTTGATTCTACAAAACTGTTAGAGAAACGAATATAATTCTAGCACTTCTTTCCATAGTTTCACATATAGTCATAACACCACATCTAATCACACACCCGTATAAATATTCAGCAATCTTTCACAACGATGTCTCCTTAGTGCTTTTCCTCAGTGGCCTCAGCCTTCTTCAAGTACTCCTCGATGAACTTTTGCTCTTCTGGAGAAGAGGCATCAATCTTTGGAGTGTTCTCAGCCTTAGAAGCGAATGGGTTTGGGAGGGCAACCAGCAAAGCGGCACTGAGAGTAGCAATGGAGATTTGATGAGCTGGAACAGTTCTTCCGAGGATGGTGTATGCGGAGCCCATTGTCAAGAGATATTAGTTTGATATCTTTTACTCCATATGGCCCTCCGTGACCACGGCCAATTTTGCAAGTTTTTCCCTTTGAGAACTGATTCGCGAACAGGCTCGATGATTGGCCGGTTTTGGCGTTGATGACTGGGGTGCTGTATAGCAGGTGAGCTTTGAAATTGTAACCTCTACAGAGATCTCATCGTTGGGATGTGATATCACCACCAATTTGCGCCCAATTACTGAATAATTATTGATTGGGTCAAGCTCTATAACATTTTTGGTCACGTGATTGTCCGCGAATCCGTTCTGCCTTTCTATGTACGTCTAGGATTGATACTTTTTGGTTAGGGGCTGAAGTGTACCTGTTGAATGATCATACTCTTTGGTTCTATTAATTATCCTGACCGCGTTTGTTATTGATTTTCGTCATAATTGTTCCCTTAGGTTTTGCTCCCAGTGACTGGCTAAGCTGATTGACTTGCTGCTCCCATTCCTGATTCCCATTGCTATGGCACTTTGTCGGGACTCCTCATATGTCATCAACCAACTTCGGACACAGTACCTCACTACTGTGGACGATGATCAGGCACACAGGGTGATCAGACCGTATGGCTATGCCGCTAATGACTCTCATTTTGGTGTCTTGTTGACAAAGATTGAAAGTCCACCGATACCCATTGATGTCATGGAGGACTCCAATCTTGTGAAAAAACTAGAGGATCATCAGGAGATGCCAGAAGAGGAAGCTGAACAGGATGATCTTCCCGTGATGCAGAAGGCCAATGGATTTATGGAATCTATTAGAGGATCCCTAGCAACATTGAAGATCGGAGAAGAACTGAGAAGAGGGCCATCTATTGCTGGCAAGAACGTCCTCTCAAAATTATTCAGAAATTCTTCGAGCTCTTCCACGATACACAAGACCTCTGTAACTGATGATGATGATGATGACCATGATGATAACGATGACGATGACGATGAAAGTACGGACACAGGTATTGCTGAATCCATCGAATTGAACGAAAACACAGGCACTGTAGATGAAAGTGGAATCTTTGTGGATCAGAACTATTCGGATGTGAATAACACAGCTCACCTTTCCAACGGCAATAAGTTCATCTTTGATGCAAATGAATCGAATGACGATTTGGTACTTGATTCAGATTTCTCTGATGATGATGATGAGATTACGGATGGGACTTTCCAATCAAGTGTTGGACCTTCGATAATGTATCCAAAGAAGTCGCCAATCACGCCATCAAGGGCAACTAATAGAAAGCTGTCTTTTGATAAATTGATCAAACCAAAGATAAAAAAGAGATCCGAATCTCTGATCCAGAGAAAATCAAGTGTATCTCACTCTCTCAAGCTGTCAAGATCAGTATCCAATGTCATGGATTCCACGTTATGTGAGTCAACTACTTTCAGTAAAATCGAAATCATACAGAAAGTAACTGGGAGATCAAACTTGACAGATATGATAGGGAAAACTCTCAAAGTTCCAAACAAGGATCCGTTGGAGTCATTTTTATTTGTCAGTAGTGACACTGTCTCAGATAAAGATGATGTCCTCGACTTAAAAGTCTGGCTCCCACATGAAGGGAGCATCAGAGTTAAGGTTCGGAAATCTGTCAGGGTCTTTGATGTCATCGGTTACGTGCTATATTGTCTATCAAAACAAAGCCGGAGGGACTTGAATGAAAAATTAAAGGATCCTAATAGGTGGTGTGGGAAACTGGTCGATGAAGATGGCGAACCATATGAAGGTTCATTTGGTCTAATGGATCGTTTAAAGACGATTGGTTCATATGGTGAAGATGAAATGGCTATTTGCGAGGTGACTGACCTGGATTATGGAATTAATCAACGACGGACACCGCTGGAACTCAAATTATCCCCCGCAAAGAATCAGAACTCATACTATAAGAGTATCCTACCAAGGGTTCACAATGATTTCCAGGATGCAAAGGAGGTCAAGGTTCAGGTTTTTGAATATCCATACAATCCACAATCCCATAACTATATTAGCTTTGAATTATTGGTTACTGATAAGTTAAATGATATTCTGACAAAGTATTCTCGTGTGAAGAATATTTTGCCAACGGATCATGTTTTAAAAGCTGTCGGTGAGAGCTTTGCATTGGATCTCAATGATTCCTTAAGTTCATTGGATGGAAACTATACTTTGGAGATTTTGACCAAGAAAAGAGCAAGAGAGTTGGGGCTACAGAAGAAGAAAATGACAGATGCAAGTACGCTACCAACCATTAATTCTAACTTGACACCACAGACACTCGTAATGAAAAGTGCATTACCTCAAGATAGACCACAAAAGCCACAACAACAGCATGAATCACCTTCTAGAACTAACTCCCTAACGAGGCAATTTCCATCGTCTTTGAGAAACAGAAATATGTTCAGACTACAACAAAGTTCGCCAATAGTGCCTAATGACATCAACACGGAATATCATAAGTTTACAGTATGGCGTCGTTTGCCTATGTCCTTTATCAATCGTCATGAGCGTACGTTGGCCCTTGATGGTGAATATGTATATATCATGCCAAAAGATGAGAAGCTATGGTATGATACTAACTTCAAAACTACAACTTTTCATGTGAGTCAAATCATAAGTTGTAAGGTGAGCCGAAGAGTACCTTCGAATTTTAAGATCGTTGTTATGAAGACGAGTGGCCCAAAAAGATACGTATTTGAAGCTCTAAACGGCAATGAAGCCCAAGAGATCATCAACAAACTACAAAGCTTGATGCTGGCCTATAAGATGAATACTTCATCTCTCACATAAAGTTCTTTCTATTAATGACCTAAAGGCCTATTAAATCTTTGATATAACTTTTCAAACTCCTTCTTCTCTAACCTATAGAGCATCATTGTAGCTTTAGCATCTTCGACGGAGGAGTGCTCCCCTCCTTGGATATCCAAGCTCAGTAGCTCCTTGGCTAGCTTCTTCAATGCGGGTGTCTTTCCTTTTGCTAACTTTCTAAAACCTGGAAACTTACTCGTATCTCTGACCATGCTCTTCGGATGACTTAACAACAAGGCATCCAAGTCGTGGTCCACAGCATGACCAACCAGCACTTTCCCATCAAGTAAATCGCTCACTTCTTTCTGAGCAATCTTGAAATCAATGGCATCTTTCATATGAGAAGGTGTGACACCTGAGACCCAAGTTCTCCAATCAACGACACGCTCACGAGGTCTCACATATCTATCATACACCGCATGACCATGAAAGTTCACTATTGAGACACGAGCTAAAGCTGATTCTGTACCTTCAGGACCAACACCAACAAACTCGCAATCGATAGCAAGGTATCTTCCAACAGATCTTTTTTGCAATGATAAAGTGCTTTCTTGGATCTTGGTTCTAGGTAAATCATAAGCGTCGTTAACATCATTAATTGGGATATCATTCTCCTCTGCCCATTTCTCTAGCGATTGGGATTCTTTCTTGTCTTGTTTTTTTTCAAGGTCCGATGTGATTCTATCTATGAGAGACTTGGTCTTATTCTTCTTCTGTGTTGGCTTGAAGACTTTAGTTGCCGTCTTCTTCTTGAGCTTAAGCCAGTTTGTGTTTGGTCTAAGATTCGGCGCCATTCTTATAAGCTTTCTATACTGATAGTTAATGGTACTCAGCGCCTTTGTGGAATGGTTTGTATTCTTGTAATTTCCCCCCCGTCAAGAAATTTTTCTTGGGATTAACTTATTTCTCGTAAAACTAACTCCAAAATTCTCTACAGGAAGAACTCAAAATCTAAAACAATACTCAGAATTATATATCACATGCAACAAACAAACAAATGACAATATAATAATCTCTCCCTCCCTATAATTGTATACTTATTAGAAGAAAATACAGGTATTTGCGTCCATCAAAGGCCCTTGTAAAGACGTTCAATGATAGGCTTCGTTAGGACGACTCTTCTATCAGTCGAACTTTCTTCATCACTTTCAACAGCATCAGTAAGTCTTAGAGTATACTTCGTGACACCTTTGATCTTATATCTCGTCAACAATTCATTCATTTTCGACTTCATCAAGTTATTTTCTTTGTACTCAGGCATGACTATAGCGATGGCAGCAACATCAAGAGTTTCGCTCAATAAGTCACTTGGAACAGTGGAGGAGTTGATCATCAGACGCATAGATGGTCTGATGATATGATAGATCTTCAGCACTAAGTGAGGGTTTCTTTGTCCGACAAACTTTAAAACAATCATAAAGCGTAGACGTGTTTTGTCGTTTGGTGAACCGTGACAAAAGAAGACTGATAGCTGAATTAGAGCCAGAGTGGAAGCCTCAGAGTCTGATAAAAGGAAGTCCGCAAGCATCTTTGGAAGATGGAGTTGGTCATTGAGAATATAGAAGTCATCAGCGAGATCTATATCGTCTAGTACCTGTCGCAAATCACTTGGTTTCAACAAAACTGATAAAAACAGCAAATATGATAGTGGTGTAGTATCAAAATGACCTTGGACTTCAAACTTTATGGCCTCATTCATAAATCTGAATTTAAACAAAGAGATCAAACAATCGACGCATGAAGCTTTAGAGTATGGTAATTGCAACCCCCTTGCAGCAAAATGTAACAAAACTTGATCGAAATTTTCCTGTGTTACCTCCAAAGAATCGCGCTTTTCAGTCTCCTTCAAGAGGTCTGCAAAAGCTTCTTTATCCTTCAACAATAAGGAGATAATTTCTCCTTCCATGAACTTCTCTTTAATGTTCATAGCTTCAAGACATCTGGTGATGAACTTCAAGCCGCATTCAAATATTGCACTAAGATCCGAATGAGCAATCAAGACGCCTAGCCAGAACATTCTACCAAAGAGTTTGGACTCTTGCGGTAGACCCTCAGTCATCTTTGTAAGACAGTATATAGTCGAGATGGCAATGAAAACAGCTCTTGAGTCGGATAACTCCATCGTACAGACTTCTGCGATGTACTCGAGGACAGTACGCGCAAGGAGATCTTCAACACCGCCTTTTGAGAGAATACCAATATAGATCAATGCTCTACCTCTCAATACAGGATCCTTCTTACAGATAGCATCAACGACATATCGGTTCCACCTTGCAAGCCAAACAGCCTTGTCATCTTCAGAGCCGGCGATTTCAATCACCTCCATAAGTGATGCAGTCAATGACTCCATAGTACTGATTCTTGTGTTGAACATTGAAACCTCTGTTGGAAACGAATCAAGACTCTCACGATTCAAGCCAAATAAAAGCCTGGATCTATGAGAAGTGAAATGTTCAACATTTCTTTGAATAACTGCTCTCGAATCATCAGGAATAGTTTTCTTAGACAAAAAATTTTGCAATACGTTCAAAAGAAATTGATGGCAAGCAATTCTCAAATCCAAAGGGCCAACATCGACCAAAATAGTGATGATATAGAACACATCCGGTAAAAACATCTCTGTTAAGGATAACGAGTTGAAAAACAAAGAAACGCAAATGTGAACAAGAACTGTAATCTCTGTCCAGTTACTTTGCGCTTCAAGTGAATACTTGCCCTTCGAGTTTGGGAAAGGGATGGAACCAATCTCTCGAAGTCTCTTGATAATATGCCCGCATGTGGTCACCGTTGGAAAAGAAGTCAATAAAGAAATACAAGCCTTCCAGTCTTCGCCCGAGGCCTCTCTGTCAATTGCATTGAGGACTACCTCGTCAACTAAGATCTTACTTAGGTTATCGTCCAAGCAAAGATTACTAAAGATTGACATGTTGAACTCTTTCAAAAATATAGGATCCTTAGTTGCGATGGTCAAGAAATTCGAAATAATCTTCGAAACGACTTCCGTTCCACGTTCACCATCATTTCTGTAGACGTGTTCATAGATGTTAGACACCCAAGGTGATACATACAAAAGTGCCGATAAGCGCTGACGAGATGTAATGGTATCATTGTAGACATCGAAGAAAGCGGTAATAAATTCAGAAGTCAAATGAGGCGATGTCACCGCAAGTTTCTGTGATAGCTTGATTACAAATGGATTGTAATCTTTAGGAAAATAAACCTCAGGGAATTGAACAATTTTGTCTCCAAAATCCAATTTGAAATGTGTTTGAGCGGCAGCTAAGAGGTTGTAGGAGATCGATCTGACTTCGTCCGACGTCGAAGTCAACCCTAAAAATATGACATTGAACATCTGGCCAAGCATATCTTCTGGTGTCTTCTGCATGTCCTGTTGCGGTGAATCCTGGTTTGTAGTGCTCAGTGCACGGCTCTTGGTAAAATACAAAAGTCTCATAATCTCAAGGAACTTGGACGAAGCCAAAATCAACTTTTTTCCATTCACAAATGTAACAGTTATCTCGTTTGGAATAGATGTAACTTCTGAAACAGCAACGTTCTCAATCTGCTCTAAATGGTAAACATCGTTCAAGAAAATTTCCTTCAGTTCCCCCCTTACCATGGCACGTTGGGGAGTCGCTTGCGAAATTTGCAAAAACTCATTACCGATCCTCAAGACGACTGGAATGAATCTACCTTGTTCAGGTTCAAACAGTGAGACTTCGGTAAATTTCACTCTCACATCACTATAAGCATGGATAGCTTGATTTGAGAGCCCCAAATTCATGATAGCCTTTCGATCCGCTGCACCAGAGACAAAGCTGAACTTAACTGAAGGGACTTGTTGGAAGCCCTGGTTATGCTTGAAAGTCCCCACAAGCTTCGGATATAAACCAGAGGAAACATTATAATAGACAATACCGACACAGTTATTGCGCATCAGATCTGGAGCAAATTCTCCAAATATCTGCATCATTCTCCTAGGAAAGAGAATACTTCCATCATTCCCTGTGCAGTCAAGAACAAACATAAACTTGTTGTCCCAGATCTTCGAAGCAACTTGGACAATTCTGTATAAAATCAATTCCTCGTCTTGGTCCTTGATCTTCTTGTACTCCGAGTATGAGAAAACCAAGAGGTGAAGACCATCTTGGTTAAAAGCTTGATAAACAAAAGAGCAGTCTGACAACGAGCCAAGATCTTTCGTCGAATATTTGCTCATAAAGTCATATAATTCAGGGTTGGATTCTGGTGTAATTGATGAAGGCAACTCATACCCAAACAGTATCGTCGGTTGACCAGCAGCCTTGAGAAAAACATCAATCTGCTCTGCGATGGATCTGAAATACATCAACTCAGCATTACTTGTGACAGTATTGATGAGTTCTTCTCTAACCGACGTCCAATTTTCGTAAAAATAGGTGTGGAAAAAGTTATAGTCGCTTTCCTTGATATCGTCTGACATCTCAATTTCGAATTTCACGTCATCATCAATTTTAGTGAGGCTGTCCAAGAAATCATTGACCTTATCGTGTAATTCGGTAAGTTCAGATTCCCTTGTCTTCAACAATGGCCACTTTAAAGTGTTGATGGTACCGTTGGCCAAATTTTGGACAACCTTGGTAAGAAGTAGATACTTTCTCTGCGTTTGTCGATCAGGTACCGTGACGATTTTCTCTGTCTCTGGACTAACAATAGCGGGGCAGAAGTAACGCAAAAAGATGAATGACCCAACAGCAATCAGCCTGGAGTTGGTGAACTTCTTATCAACCGCTTCCGAGATCTTCTTGCAAACATACTTAAACTCCAAAGGAATATCATCAATGGAGCCGATAATGACATTGACAAGTTTCTTCAAATAGTGCATAAAGTTGTTCAAGTTCTGTTCAGCCTCTGGATCAGATAATGCGATCTTTTCAACTTCAAAGTTGGCTTCAGAATCCCTAATCTCGGTTAGAATCGGTCTCAATGTCTTTACCAAATGGGGCAGCCCAATGGTCCTTCCGAAGGCAGACAAGCAACGACTTGCAAAACTGTTTCTTCTCAAAATATCAGAATAGCTTGTGGCAGACATGATCTCTTCGATAACCAAACATGAAACCAAATTAGAGCTTTGATTCAAACTTGAAGCAAAAGACAACGTACAAGATGCAAGAGCCGGTGCTTCAAAAGAAGGGGAAGAGTTGCCCAGGACGCTCAAAAACTTTGGATGTTCGATGATGAGACGAAATATATTAGATACCATCCGTTTCTTGAGATGTGGGTCATTAGCGACGTCAAGTTTGGAGTAGCTCTCCACAATACTAACAAAAACTTTCAAGAATGAAACTCGAATTGCAAGGTTGGTGTAGTAACCAATCGGAAGAGAGTACTGTAGCCCGACATCAACATTCGACTTCAAAAGATTAGTAAGACATACCACTATGTTCTCAGAGATGGTGTTAATCTTGTGTCTCATTGAGACAGAAAAGTCATCAACAGCACTATATCTTTCCAAAGCCTTCAAGAATGTGTTAAAGTAGATACTGAATAAACTGGACTTGGAGTACTGCAATTCACGCACATTCAACACCTGTTGAGCCTCCAAAACCAAATTCTCCAACAAAAGTGATAGAGATTTCGAACTCTCCATGGTAACGTCAATGTACATGTAATTCGAATCCTTGGCCACAGCTTGACGAGACTTCGTAGTCATTGGTTTCTGCTTACTCATGGTAGATACTGCGTGATCAAACCAATTATAAACGTATCTCAAGAACTTGTTCCTCAATTTGTATGCACTTGAAATCACAAGCTGATCTCTGTTCTTCTCCACTTCAGCAAAGAGGATCGACATTCTGATTCTTAGCTTGAGAACATTAGCGTCAGCAGTTTCCTTACTGTCAACAATGCTTGCAAGTTGGTCCGCACAATGAAGGATGTCAAGAGAACAGCGAAAGATTGTAGAAGAGTCACCCTTGTTAAGAACAGATTTTAACAAACTAATCACATGCTCCATGATTGTCAGATCTCTATCGTGCAATTCTTCACAACTGTCCACAAGGTTATTAACGATAGGAACAAGAATCTTGATCATCATCGGATATGTCTTTGGATGACACTCAAAAGCCAATATCTCTTTAGCGTTCTCTCTAGTTACCAAGCTATCCTCTCCAAGCATAGAAAACTGTTGATTGATAAACTGTTCGATCTTAGTCCTTAGGTCATTACGAATGTCTTTGGTGTACCACGACTTATCTGGTATATCATCATCCATAAAAAGACCAGCGATAGCGCCAAGGAAGCCAGCAAAGTTTCTGAAGTTCACCAGCTCTGTCTGCGTCAGTTCTGTAAAGTCTGATTTTGCAAACTGATACCATTTCTCATAGATTCTCAACCAGACATCAACAACAGATGGCGTTGGATCTTGAAGTTTGAGAAAAAACTTCCGAACATTCTTCTGTAGAGCGACATTACCAGTTGTAAATCTTGAATCATTAGCGACAACATGGTAAAAATCAATATTGGAACGGATGACATCCGGTGAAAGGCTTGTACTTAGCTCTAAAGCAAGTGCCTTGAAGCCTCTCTTTGTTGTGTTGTAGGTATCCACATTAGGAGTACAAAGCATGAACATCAAAGCCTGGTCAATAGGTGACATGATTGGTGTGTAGTATTCTTGCTCAAAAGACTTGGCATCAGTAAAATACGCATGCTGGGCCAAAACTGAATACAAATTGGTTCTGTACTCCAAGATTCTGACAAAATATTCCATAATATCCTTTCTTGTATTCTCTGAAGAGCTGTAGTTCAATATTGACTTTGCCAACACATTCCCAATCAATGCAGATCCCGTAAAAGCACTCACAACAGCCTCCGCAGTATCAGGAATGTTATTGACATTGATGAAGCTCTGGATATATTGCTTTGCAGTAGTAGTTAATTTACCATTTCCATCTCTCAAAGCAACCACAAGAGGCTCTAAGATCTGTTGAACATTACCAAGAAGATATTTGAATCCTTCCGCAGAAGCTTGTTCCATGCTGCCAAAAAAATAAGCATGTGGATTCTTCTTGAAAATTTCAAATGCATTCATCAAGACTTGACGAGACAGTGATGAAACCTTCAAGTCCTTGTCACTTAGCGATCTCATGTCATCCACTGAGGTATGAGTGGGAACAACGTTTCCTGAATGATGATGTTTCAAAAGACTCTTCGCCGTATCTTTGAACTTTTCTGAAATTGGTGTAGATGAAGCCAGGGATGATGGTGTCGACGTAGTTCTTAGAGAGTCCACAACTGCTGGAGTCTTCGGTTCAGACACCAATGATCTGTACTGGAGCAGATCAGAACTTGAAGTTGTTGATGTCTTACCCAGACTTACAGTGTCATCATCTTCGTTCAGAGAAGGCGTATAAGAGCTTGATTTAACCAGGTTTCCCATTCTCATCATGATCCTTCTCAAAGCAGGTAGCATTGAAGAGAGTTGATTTTGGTGTGCATTAAGCCATGATGGCGTAAGAGAAAAATGCTTCAAAATAGAACAAGTGATATTCAAAGTGTCCAAAGGTGAATTCGGGTTATTGAGAATCTCAATGAGCATTGGGATAAACTCATTGGAGTTCATCACGCAGACACTGGTGAAATATGACAGCCTCATAAGGTTAATGACGTTCAGTTCCAGATTGGTTGGATTACACAATAATGGATATGGTTTGGAAAGATTAATAGAGACGAGAGCTCTGGAAGCAAGTTCATAGTGCTCTAAGGCAAATTGGACAATGGTATGATTTGGATCATATGAATAGATACAAGACGCAATCACAGTTATACCCACCATAAAATCAAGACTCTCCAATACAGAAGCATTCTCAGAGCTGTCTTTCGAATTTTGCTGATCCAATACCTTAACTAAGTTTGAGAGAAACTTCTGTTTTTTGTTTGAGCCAAAATTCGTGAGCTTCTTGAGAGTATTATGTTTCGATGCTGATGAGCCGGTTAAAAATGATGAGAGAGTCTTGGGGTTTGTAGCAATGAGTGTGGAAATGAGTTTATAGTATGTCTTGAAATGTCTTCCTGAACCTGGAGTCGAGCCCATTCTTGATATTGAAGTATCTGGAAGGGACATTAACTCATCAAACAATGCATCAGCTTCAACAGAGACCTTTGAATCCTCTCTGCAGCAGTTCAAAAACTCCTGTGGCCTAGCGTAAATCCAGATTTTCAGCGCCTTGATGAAATAGGAAAGAACTAGCTGACGATATGCAGCCTTTTTAAAAGTTGCCATGATGACTCTGATATGTTTCAAATACTCATAGAACCACTGTTCGTCCAAGTACACAGCAGAGAACAACTCAACGTACGGAGCGAAGTCACCGTCATTTCCAATGTTGTGTTTCAGAGTGATTAGTCTGGATGCAGTGAATTCGAAAAACTGACGAGTATTTGAGGCACCAAGGAACCGTAGGATAGCTTCACAATTTAAATCGATCTCCTCCAATAACGGCCTCAGAGCGATATCTTCGTATAATGGTACTGGTGGCAATGGTCTCCCGTTGATAATGGCCAATTCCTGCGCCAATGAGTTAGTGGACTTGAGCCTTGAGATCAATGAAATGGCCTTGATGGCGACTTCTGAATCTAGCATATCCGGCGGAACTGTATGGTAATCGATAGCTGCGCTTCCCAAACCAATCCCGGAAGCACCATATCCAGATTGGTTCGAATGTGCAGACTCAACGGAATCCTTCCGCAGATTGATATCCTTTGAATCCCAATTCACTTTGGCAAGATCCGCAAGGAGTCTAAGCACGATCAATAGTGATGAAAGACTTATGGAATCTCTCTGCTTGAGCACCAAATAGTTATCATGTTTGTTGATCTTATCAAGAGTCAGTATAAAATGGTTCATGATGGAGTTCAGCAATTCAGAAGAGCATATAGTCAACAGGGTCTTTCTCAAACTGAGGAATAACTGATGCTCCTCCACCTCCAATAGTGGCAAATTGGATTCAATGGGAAGCAAAGAATATAACCTTTGAAATACATTTTCCACAAGACTGATATCTTCTAGTCCCTCAGATGCTGATTTCTGTAGTGTTGAAGTCATATCTGCCAGGTCGAGGCCTCTGAGTCTTCAGCCGCCGTGAATAAAATTTCCTTGTGAAGTAAGCTGTGTGAGTTGAAGTTTACAAGGACGCGGGGATCAAGACAGATTCAACGAACAAACGAGAACAGCAACAGGGACAAACAAGCCCAGTTACTATGAGTGCAATCAGTGATATTTAAATGGGGTCCTCCTTAGATGGACGTATTGGTGCCTGACTTGTATGGGGACCACAGAAATGACTTGTGGAGTATGTTCAGAAGTAACAAAACAACACAGGGGCGGTTGTGCTTGAGGGACACTTATGGCTGAGCTTGGAATATAAAAGTATGATGGGAGGACGTGAGCTATGTGTGGCGCGTGCCCTTCTGTATATTCTCGATATGCGGCTTGTACTGTTGCGTATGTTTTGCTAAGGGTTTGTAAGGGGGTCACAAGTTTCTTTAGTGTTGTGGTAATTCCTGCTTAATTTCTTAGCCATAACGGTCGGTAGGGAGCACGACTATCAGCCTCTAGCTTTGGGGGCACAAAAGCTTAAAGATTAGGGAAGTCAAAAACAGTGGAGGTGAAGGTTAATGGGTCTGGTTCTTTGTTATACAGGAACCAAGTAAGATTATTGCTGTGTGCCGTGACTAGCTTAGGGTACTCCCTGAGAATATGCCACCATGGATCTCCCTTTGAGATCGATCATAAGCAACTAGGTGATCATGAAACTCCGGTCGGAAAGATTTGTTGGTCGTGGGTGACCTTCTCAGTCTACACTGGTTTCTTGTTGTTCAGGCTATGTGCTATTTTGAGCGAGAAATAAGAGAGCGTTCTAACTCTTAGTGTTTGATTCATGGCTTCGCTTTGACCGTTGTTAAATCCGCGTTTCAGGGCAACGGTCGGCGCAACGGTTTTGAACTTTGACCACCTAATCATCACAGACTAATGAAATATCGAACACTCTCTGATCCTGCATTTGCAGGTGCCTGATGACCCATACTGTCCCATATATAAATCAGCGATTATGGAAGCTGTCTCCAATCTTAACTTTTCGGCACCTCGTTTATTATCACCCTCAAACGAGACACCGAGGTTTTGTTTCTTGACAACTTCCATGTGGCTGGGGGGTGTAACCTCATTTCCTACATCAGACAACATCAGGGGGATCTTGTAAGCCACACTGCAATATGTACAAAAAATAACTTCCACACAATGTAAATCATAGATCATAGATCACTTCTTCATACTCATTAATAATTCTCGTACATCTTCAAAAAATCCTGAAATCAGGATCTCAATAGGTTTCATGTAGTTGTTCTTTTGATAGGGCTGGGCGCTGGTTTATCCGCGACCTGTTTGATTCTAGAATCTTTGGCTAATGAGATGCCTATTTATCCGAATCAAATAGTATGCAGGAGAAAAACGACAATCGCGGTAATATAGGTGAAAAGAGTGTATTTATTCTACAGCAAAATCGATAGAAGTAACTGATACATAAATCATCACTGGAAAGATCTAAGAAACAATACTCGATAATTTTGTGTTTTTTTCGTGATTTTTTTTTTCCTCGATTCTCAAATTGCTGAGAAAATTGATATGCTCATTGCAATTCAAAGCAATGTAAATTCGGAGACTCGCAGATCTAATATCTAAAACTCTTAGGTGAGTACTTTAAGGCACCCAGAGACCATAAACCAAATCTCGAACGTTTCGGGAGGATAAATACCCTTTCTTTTGACGTCTTTGAGCCCTGAAAAACGAACGAACTTAGCTGGCTTTTCTGTTATTCTCTCCACAAAAAGGATCAAATCATCATGAGGCATTTAGATAAAACAATTTAAAGGAATGCATCCAAAGCACTAGCCACCAGTCATCCTTTTTATTACACAATCGCAGTAATGCGGCTCGCTTAGAGCTGCTTTGATGTTGCTGAAGCAATATAGAGTCAGTAGAAAATTCACCGAAGTTCAAAAGATATCATCAACTCCGACGGAAGTGATGAAATCCTACAGAAGCTTAAATTACTCGTTGTATCGTAGATATATTACCATAAAGTAATAAACCTGAAGTCTTTTTCGTAGTTTTTGCTTTGACAATCAAAGGTATGATCATCACATCTTTCCTCTTTACCCAAGACAAAACAGTTGCCTCAAGCAAACAATAAACACCCCCTCGCCGTTCAACAATTTTATCAAATGAAATGTAATCCAATATCTCAAGACATTAGGTAAACATCCGTTCTCAAAAACAGACAATGCATCAAAAAATTAACCAACCACACATAAAAAAACACAAATAAAGAAAAGGACAAATAATCCTTCAACACTAACTTAAAGCCAAATTCCCAAATTTTTGTATATGATATGATCCACTAGGCTTCATCATAATTTTCAGGTTAACCAGGATGGAATAGTTCAAAAGATTAGAGAACTTAGAAGTTCAACTTAGTGAAAAACCATTTGCTCTTACCAGATTGGTATCTCTCCTCAAAAGCCTTCTTGATGGCCTTCTTGGCATTCTCTCTTTGGGTTGGTTCAGCGAAAGTCTCAGTGGTCAACTCGTTCTTGAATGACTCGACATCCAAAGTGTAACGGGTTGGCAACAAGTGGTTGTAGTTGACAACCTTGATGAATGGCTTGACTTTGGATCTCTTAGCGGCCTTCTTAGCACCAACAGATTTGCCAACCTTGGATGGATATCTCTCAACACCAGCAACAATAGCGTGAGGGAATTGGTGAGCCTTGGAACCCTCATCGTGTGGCTTCACAATAACAACCTTCTTACCGGCATAACGGCCTCTGACGACGATAGCGACTTTACCAGACTTGATGAACTTAGCCATTTTGGATATGTAGTGGACTGTGATTGAACAAAACGTCTGTCAAGTTGACCTTTGGTTACACGTAGTGAAACTGTTGATATTTCACTTTTGAAAAAACCAGAGTCCCCTCAGGGATTCGCGACTGGAATGTGGTTCCAACCTGACAGTTGTGAATTAAACCTGGACATTTTCAAACCCTGTTTATAGTCACGTGAATTTCCTAAGGATTTTTCGTGAGCCCTAAATGTCTCGCAACGATAAGAAGCTTAACAAAACTACAATCAACGTGAAAGGACAAACCACAGAGGAATTTCATGGAACATAATATCAGAACACAGAACTTTTAAAGATATGACCATTTCAAAAATCATCGGCAGGTAATCAATATTAGCGTTTCTTTCTGCTACTCCTGGCCAACAGCCTTGAGTTCATACCGGTGATTAGATGATGTGACTTGTTCGACGTATAACCCTGAATGGAAGATGTGGAGTTTGATGAACCACTTGTGTGTCTAGCCGCTTCCGCGGCAGCAATGATAGGGTCGCGAGTCTCTGAAGGTGATTTCACAGGCACCTTTGGCAGGCCATGATACAGCAGGCCAGAATCAAGAGCTTCTTTTGGTGCTTTACCTTGCATAGATTTTCTAGAAACAATATCTTTAAGCATATCATGTTTGATTCCTTGTGGCTGACCTGACATGCTGCGAGACGCGATTGGTTTGACCACAGCTGCTGAAGCCAATTTTTCAGTAGGTTTTAATATTGGAGACGTAGCTGCAATCTTTGCTGCGCTCTCAGCAGCGACAGACCCCAAAACTGTACCAGCATCACCAGATGGATCCTTTTCAAGTTTCTGTCTTGTACTCCTCTCAAAGACAGCCATCCGCGCCTTATAAAGTGCCTGCGTCCATGAAGTGACATCAGATTGTGGGGCTTCAAAAACAAATGCTGTATTGTATGATTCAATAAGAAAAAGTGAAGGCGCATCAGATGCAGTACTCGATGGTAACAGCTCTTTGATCTTGATGACTGGATGCGTCAAGTCGATTTCAGTACGAAGCTCAAGACTCGGCTCATGCTCTTCATCTTCAGATTGTTCCATATTGTTAAAGATTAGCACACGAGAGTTTGATGTAACCAAAATGAAACGCCTTTTTCTATCGTCTTCTACAGACGAAGTAGAGAAGAACTTCTTCAATCTACTCCTGGTTGAATCATTGCGTGACTCATCCCCGACCTTATGATTGGTGATGATTCCTCTTTCGGCATCTACACCTTGCTTATCCATATTTCTCAAGCCTTTATAAGACCCATTAGCAACTTGACTCAACATGGATGAAGATGTGGATCTGTTGCCACCAAGAGGACTATCAACAAGACGACGTTTATACTTCTTTTCCACAGAGTCAACAGTGGTCATACAGACGACTATATCACCAGTCTTCAATATCCTCTCCTCGCTATCTTTCAGGTAATCAATATACTTGAGATCAAGTTTGGTCATCGGGGGCAACACCGTTTGTTTCTTTGTGCTTGTGCATGGTGTTGCCTTCCTCATCGTAGGTACAACCTGTGGGCGTGAAACGGTGCGTCTATCGAGATTAGATGATGCACTCATAGGAGGTGTTGTATCATCTTCCTTCTTCTCTTTAGAATCATTATACGCCTTGATTATATCATTTGGCTGACGAGATAATGCAAGAGCTGCAGCACCAGCAGCACCAGCAGCATAATTACTCACTGATCTTTGCGACAGTGCTTGTGCTTGTGCTTGCTTTCTAGCAGCAACAGCGGCCTTGGCCTTCATAACAACCTGTTGACTCTGTGTTGGTGTCTTCAGTTGTGATGGAGAAGAAGCATCGCTAGCATCAATACTCAGGCTCTCAGAACTTGGATGAGTTGGCGTTGAAGATGCAGAGACGGTTCTTCTTGGAATTGTGATCTTTGTTCTCGTGCTGCCAAAATTAAGTTCAGGAACCGGCAACATCGATTTAGCGGATATCTTATATGGACCAGCTTCAGGTGGAGAAGCGTTCCAAATCGACTGCTTAGGATTGGAAAAGTCAATTCCAGAAAAGAAATGATGGTTCTGGATGCCCTTTATAGTGATACGATCCTTCGGATTGAGTACAAGGATCCTTTTAATCAAATCCCTAACAACCATTGGGAATCCAGCAGTGAATGCATATTGTAACTTGACAATCTTTTGAAACGTGAGATATTCGTTTGTAGCCTTGAACGGTGGTTTCCCGGCAATCATTTGATAAACAATGCAACCGAATGCCCATATGTCACAGGCTTTACCTACTGCCTTTTCGTTTAACAATTCAGGAGACACATACTCTGCGGTACCGACAAACGATTTGGATTTTGTGTCTGTTGGATAATGGCCATTAGCGCTTTTGTCAAGAAGTTTTGCCGTGCCAAAATCCGTCACTTGAATCCGCATATCTGTGTCAAGCAAGATATTCTCTGGTTTCAGATCTCTATGGACGACACCGTTATCGTGAATGTACTTGATAGCGTCCAAGATTTGTGCAGAATAGTATCTCGTCGTCTCTTCGTTCAAAGTGCCATGTTCTTTGATCAAGCTGAGAAGTTCACCATTTGGCGCATAGTTCAAAACAAAGTATAGACTAGATTCATCCTGGAAGGTGAAGAACAAATGCACGATCCCGTCATGCTTTCCCAATCTGTTCAATGTGTTTTTCTCAATATTCACGTACTTCACTTTCTTCTCTCTGATAATGTGCCGCTTATCTAGCACTTTAACTGCAAACTGCCTCTCTGTGTTCTTATCCGTTGCCAATAACACTGTGGAATATGATCCCACACCCAATGTTCCACCAAACTTGAAGTCCTTGACGCTTCTCTTGATCACAACATCTTCAGAATCGCCGTGATCATTCTCAACTTTCTTCACAAACGTTGCAGCGCCTCTGTCATCCCAGGATTCACTGTTATCATTGCCGTTGATTGGTATCTCTTGATTATCATCAATCACCAGAGACTGTCGAAGTTGTGACGACACAAGAGGACTGGACGATAGTAGGCTTTCATCTGTTCCGTTGGATTGGTTCAGCACTAGATTTGTAGTTGTCAATGCACGTAGAGGATGGTTTGCACGTTCTGCAAACGGTGTGCCAACAGGTGAAGCCGGCTGAGTTCTTGGTGAATAAGGGGATCCCATCCCTCCATGACTTGAGATATGCGTTGGTAAGGTATAGGACATTCCGTCTATATGTACATTCCCTGAGTTTGGGAATTGTTGATGTGGTTCCCCTAGCGTATATAGGGAGTCTGTATCGTCTTCGTCATCATCGCCTTGTAGGTAGTCGTTGACAAAGGAAAACTCATCAGGATCTGGGGTCTGCGGGGCCTGCCCGTAACTGTGGTTCCTAGGATCTAGGGACATTTATGCAATCCAGGTAGATAACAGAACAGAGTAATTAGGCCCTCGTTGGAACAAAACTCAGCAGATGTCTCGGATTTGCCGTACCTGGGATTGAAGGGGCTAAATATGGCTGTTTACGTTTGCTAAACCCACCCCCCGCGAAATTCGCGATTCATCTTTCTCGACTTGGAAAACGAGTTCGCGGAAAGTCGCGAATTTCTGAGAAGACCATGATGAAAGACCGAGAGCATTAGGAGGTGAACTAAAAGTTAAACTAAGAGAGAAATTTAAAAGAAATCACGATGGCTCCACGTAACTTCTACGAGGACGAGAAGTCCGCTATTCCTCTTCCAGGAACATCCATTACCGCTACCCCTGCTGAGATTGAGACCCTAGGACCAAATCAGATCATTAACGGGTCCTCTGTCCGCTCCCCTTCTCTCATCCAATCAAAGGTTGAACATCTCAGACAGAAGGTAAACTCTTTTTATATATACTCTAACGAGAAGATCGACGAAGCCACACAGGCATACAACAGTAAAGAGCAACATTTCACATCAACAGTCTCAAGTTTACACAATAAAGATGAGGATCTTCTAGCCAACGGTCAATACGTCGTTGTGGCCGGACTATCTGGTCTTATCTTAACTAGACGTTCTAATGCTGTGTTCAAAGCTGTCGCTCCAGTGGTATTGGCACTCTTAGCTTTCAAGTTTGCCTTGCCAAAGACATGGAGCAATACGATCGGGTTTGCACATGACGTTGAAAAGGAGAAATTTCCAGCCTTGGTTGTGAAGCAGGATAACTTGGTTAAGACGGCTAGCGATCTGATCAGCTCTACTGAGTCCAAGACTAGCAACGTGCAAAAAGGAGTTGAATCTAAATTTTCTGATGCAAAGGGCGCTTTCAAGAAGTTCACAGGGTTGAGAATCGACGAGGATGCTACAAAGAAATGAAGACAAAGATATATTCGGAGAGTCATTAAAAGAGACGCATACAACGTTTAACTACATAATACTGAAAGGATTAGATATTCTACTTGGCTGGCATAAGCTGATCCTCATGTAGATCTGTAGCTGATACAGGTTTCATTGACTTTTTGCTTTTTGTGGTTGACCGAGACTCATCTTCTTCACATGACACAAAAAGCCGGTTGATTAAATTCGCCCCATCCCTCGATCAAGATACCCTCTCTATATGGTTATGGAAGATCTTTTTCACTAGCATTGATGTCTGCATACCCAAACTCTGCAGCTTACTCGAACGTAAGCCCTGAGAAGAGTCTGGCATACACACCAAGCGGTATATCTTCTCGTGGTTCCTTGGAATTGGATTCTGGTGTTCGTATCCCTGGGACTTCTGTGACACAAGTTGCTGAGAATGATGAGAATGGTCTCATCTCAGGGCTAGTTACACGTCCCAATTCGTCGTCAACGAGATACGAGGTGTATTCACAATTATCACAAGGTGGGTTCCCTCTTGGTTCGTTCTTTGGTAGACTTCAAAGTAATGCACAAGCAACTTCTCATTCCTTGGATGTGAGACTCAATAAATTGATCAAGATGGAAAAGAAAGCTATGAAACTGCAGCAGGAGTTGATTAAGGAGATTGGTTCATGGTCTAATATACTACCGAATGATGACAGCAAAAAGTTGTTGTATCACCTCATTAAAGTGTTAGAGGTTGAACATGAAGTAAATGAACAGAAAATCAAGAAACAAAGTCAAATCATTGGCCAATTAGGTAATGTGAACAAGAGAGAGAAAAGAACCAATGAGTTGAAATTCAAGAGAAACAGGATGCTTGCCAAACTTAGAGAGAATGAGAATAAGATGGGTGATAACCCAGTGACTATGTTGACGAAAGAAAACTTGGAAGAACTTGAGTGCTCTGTGGAGATTGTTGAGGATCAGTTTATCAGAAGTATTAACAATGGATTGAAAAACTCATTTGTTGATTATGTCACTACTATTCGTACCTTTGGAAACAGGTACAGAGAATCTAGTTCCTACTTTTTGGATAACTACAACTTCAATTCCAAACCTGATGGTTCAGCTACAAGTCTTCAAAGGTTGATCTTACTGAACAAGTATCAAAGTGCTAGTGAGGTAAATTCATGTTCATTATCAGCAACAGCCCAGCAACCAATTTCAAGAGAAATCACCACTTCTCTGAGTTATCAGAAGAATTATATCCCATTATCTCCAAATCATGTTGGCAAATATTTGGATAATGTCTATGAATCAGATAATAATACCACCACTCGCGCAGTGGCGGAGACATCACCAAGTCCTGAATCCTTGAAACCAAAATCTAGAGGAGTTGAACATGGCGGACCACCTCCAACACCAGAGCAACTGCCCCAACTCATCCCAAATTCTGTGCTTGCAGCTGGACTGGATCCGACGTACAACATCATAAATGCGTATAGTGCACCTGGTGGGTTATCTGGGATGTTAAGACCGCCAGCTTCACACCATAACCATGAATGGACTACTTAAGAAAGAAACAATGCAAAATTGATATTTACAAGTGTAGTGAAGACTTCTATGGCGATGCTTATAATCTATGGTTTCCGTTATGATGAAGATGCAAAGAATCTCTTCCCTAGTTCATAACTAGAGATCATGATAGCACAGGATGGGGCAACTTTAAATAGACGGGGGATCAAGCCAACATATAGAGCGCGAGTACCGTCGAATCTAACGATATCTGCCATGAATTTAACCATGTTTTTTTCCTTCACCATTCCTGATTCGTTAGAGATTTGCAATCTTGTCTTACCGACATCAAAGGGATTAGTGACACAAGCAGCGATACTGCCCGATATACTTCCACTGATGAAAGAATGAAGGAACAGATCTGAGTCCTTGTTCCCTGTCAGATGCCATTGTGGATTAGAGGCGAGTGCACTCCTTAAGTATTCATAGGAGGCCCAGTAGATCCCACTGAATGGGACATCTCTCCATAGAGTCAAAGCCAAACCACGGAATAGAACTTGTGGGCCTCTCTGTGCAACATCTTGACGCAGATCGTTTATCAAAGGTGTCAGAGCTTTCTTCTTTGAGTTCGGTATGCTCTGCAAGCGCGTCTTTAAGAGCTCGATTGGTGCAATGGTTGTTCCGGCAATGGTTCTGGCAATAGAGCCACATAGGAGCGGATTCAACCAGCCGTGGTTCTTCAAGGGTGATGCATCTCTAAGTAATTCATATCCTGTAAAGTAGACGATATTAGCAGGTGCGGCCATAAGCAATGTCAATGAAAGGCCTCTCCATAAGGTGGTGAGACCCTCTGAACGTGCGATGGTTATCAATGATGACAGCGTCCCGTTCAAAGGGCGAGATGAACATGACACTTCAGCAGCACAGTTCGTCGCATCATTCCAGAAAACCTGTCTCCTACAGCACTCCTCTGAAGGGGTCAGAAGCATCTGTTGTTGAAGTCTGATCCTCACAACATCGAAAGGTGTTACCAACAGCGACGTGAGCACGGAACCGGAGCAGGCGGACAGCATCCGCTGTAGCAAGGTGATATTCTGCTTTGTATGAGTGGGCTGAAGATCCGGCTCCTCGATTGCAGCGGCAAGTTCCGATGAGAGTGACATCTTCTGGTGTGGTGGTTGTGTTGTGATGAGCTGAACTGGTGACTGATTTTAATTATTGACGCTGTTCGCTGATCGGGATTAAAAACCCTCCTACACCCCACAAACTAAAGAACGTAGACAGCAACAAAAGAAACAGCAGTGGAAAGGCAATGGGTACCGATATCACGCTCAAGACCTACAAGTCAATTCTTTATATCACACAATTTGTCACTTCACCTGACTCGCTTGAGGGCCTCTCTAAATCTCTACCACGACTCTTATCTAACTTATGTATTCAAGATGAATCCCTTAGAACATCTATCATTGAGACGCTTAGAAACTTTAACAACGATTTCCAGTATCTCCATGAGACTTTGAGCGAGAATAAGAAGTTACAAACACGAACGTCACGTCTCTTCATTCAGAATTTCCTCATGGCGTTTAGTTTCTTGGCTGCTGGTGTTTCCTGTCAGAAGATATTTAAACAATGGCGAGCTCCTCTGAAGATCAGTCTATCATCGTCCGAATTCATTAACCCTGTTAGATACTCTGCCGCTGTCTCATTAATGACTACTGTATTGCCATTGATTCAATCAAAAATTGGGAACGAAGATGTGGCCGCCTTAGTGCATTCGTCTTTGGCACTGTCCCTGATGCCTGAAGGATATTCGAAAGACTATACAACGATATATGCACTCGCTCAGGCTGTGGAGTATAGATTAAGGTCGATTAAATACTTTAAATGCGCATACTGGCTACTTTTTCCACTTTCTTACTCTGAACTTCTTCACCTTGCAACCACCACACCACAATACCTACCAATTACTGTTGAAAAGTCTTTAGAGGCATTGTACTCTGGTTTCATCGAAAAGACCCCAGTATGGTATATGAAAGAATGGCCTCAGACGATTTGTGTCCTAATGAATCTCAATAAGACAAGACGTGTCGATAAAGGGCTGTTGCACTCTAACGTGACCTTAACTAGAGTCAATCCTGGCCATAACAATGCTAGATTGAGTGTTCTAAGCCCATCAGAACCAAGCTTAACAAGAGTGCTACGAAAGAATATAACGAAGAAGATTTTTGGGCTGATTGGATTGAGTTTTCCTTTCTTTTTCATTGGGAACTATTTGAGATCTAGATGGTCTTCAGACCCTGAAGAGAAACCAGAATGGAAGAGGCTGGCAAAGGTCAGCATCAAGCCCTCTTTAAAATTTACAGTTACTACAATCCTCACAGTCATAACTTCCTATTGCCTATTCACAACGAAACTATCACCAAGATTAAACGGGCTGATATCTGGTCTTTGGTTCTATCTTTACAAGGACACTGGATCAACCCATTTATTCACATACTTGGCCCGCATCACCTTCCTGTCCGCTTTCAGAAAGCATCGTGATCGTCTAGCTTGTGGTGGTGGTATTGGTTCAACCGTAAGTTCTACCTTGTCCACTATTGTTGGCTCTCTTAGTGTCTTGGAGCTACTCAAACTTGAGAGGGAGGGTAAACTCAAAGGAAGATTCCAAAATTACATCCAACTGATAAAGAAGGGTAGTTTTGAAGAGTCTAGTTGATTATATACGACTAGCTATGACAGTTTTCTATGTACATTTTGTAAATCTTGCTATGAATCTCATTCTCGCTCTAGTTGAATGCAAATTCCAAAGCTTCTAAATGGGTCACAAATTTGCGTGTAGGATATTGCAATGTTGCTGTACTCTTCGCCTTTCTTGGCTTCTTGGTAGCTACTGGTGCATTTCTCATCTCTTCTAAACTGTTATCCATCTCTTCGCCGATGTTTGGAAGATCTAAGCCATGTTTATGTCGAAATGCTGGATCTGTGATGTGCAACATGAACAACAACGTGAAATACGCATCATTTGCACCATTGTGTAGGCAACTATATGGAATGTTGGTGAACTTCAGTAGTTTGGATAAAGATGTTTGTCTGCCAACAGTGAGTTTCATCAAATCTTGAGTATCAGCGATGGGTATATCTTCTGGCACTTTAACATTCATAGATCTCAACCATCTCAAGTCGCCACGTACATCATGGCCAACAATAACAGTCCCAAATCCTTGCTTGGCTCTCTCGTTGGCGAAATAATGAAATATCGTATCGATGAATCTCGTACACTCGTTCAGAGGTAAGACGATAGATGGACCGCACAGGAAGTCGCGTTTATGATCAGGCACAAAGCGGCCGTTGTGCAGGCCCAAGAACTCTTTCGGTAAGAGGTGAATTGTGGTGAATTGTGGAATTGAAGACAATGCCTCTTTGGATGGATCATAGATCGAGATCCCAATCTCAGTGATTTTCTTTGTGTCAAATTCAAACGCTTCGATATCGACTGAGATTAAAACGTTTAGAGCATCATTCACTAAGTTCAATGTCTTTTGGAACTGGCTAAAGATGACCTGATTCTGATATCTTGGGTGATGCTCACGACTCTTTTCAAGTTCTGCAAACAATGATCGCAATCTCTCAAATTTTTTCAATGTGATTGATTTCAAAACATCAACTGGAATGCTTGATTGGTGATATTTTCGAAGAGCCTTCATGATTTCTGAATTTTGTTTATTATCTACATCGGCATCAGTCACAGAAGTCACGGTATCCTTCAGTATGGTGGCAGCGTCAAGCTGTTTAAGCCTTTTCCAGTGGTCGTCAAATGCTCGCTGGGTGAAAAAGAGATGTTCCAAAACTGCTAGACTTGTTTCAGACTTTCTCTTTCTCCATATCGTTTTGAAGGTATAAATGTCCTCTGGTGGGAGCTGCTCATTGTGCAATATACTGGAGTACACTTTAGATAGTTCCTTTTCTTCATCTGTCAAGAATTTACTCAAGTATGAATGGACCTGCTCATGGATCTCTTCATTCTGAAGGGCATCTGGTTTCAAGAAGAAGGAGAGCCTCTCTTGTGTTTTTTTGTGCCCTTTGCCTGCTTGATAGGGTCTCTGGTAAGCGGTAGAGCCATCTCCGTTGGATGTTATTGAAGATTCATAGGCTCTCTTGGATTCATTGGAAGGATCTGCTTGGTTCTTTAAACGGCGCATCTGGCTAAAAAGACGGTATGAGATGTATGGGTTCACAATATTTGACCTGAGTATTTTTAAGGCGAGCCTTTTCATAATCTTCAAGGACCCAGGTTGATGTTGTTGAATCTATCAAAATAGTTTTCGTTCCTTCAAAGAGGAAGCTTCAACCTATTGCGAAGAGGTATAAAATTTATTCCACAAGTTAAATAAATGTGTGTAATTCCCAATGTCAAGAGGATCGAGAACATTTTCACCACCGCACTAGAACGTGCAATCACCATTTTTGCTCTGGGGCTCTATCAATATCTCTGGTACTGCCTCTAGTCTCGGCTATCCCCAAACAATACACCGAAAATCATTTTATCGCCACAATTTTAAGAAAGGTTTAATAAAGTTTCACTAACATCATCCATCAACTTAACACATGAATCTGGAAGGGAAAAAATGATTAATATTTTGATGAATATTATAGCTCGAGCCTCCAACATGAATTCCTCTCGGTGGCCAAGTTGGTTTAAGGCGTCAGACTGTAATGGAAAAGTCATCTGAATATCGGGCGTTCGAATCGCCCCCGAGAGATTTTTTTGACTTCGAAAGTCGAAAATATCGCTGGTACGGAACTGTTTTCATTTTTGTAATTCATTAACGTTTTCTGAAGGAAAAGATGCGTTTTCTCTATCATCTCAGTTCTGAACATGACATTGGAAGAGAATCTAAAGGTACTCAAGGATACGCCAACGCAAGATGATATCGGCAAAGTTACAGACTCTCTCATAAGTACAGAACTCGCCTTGAAATCGCATCTGAAAGTGATAACAATATACCTGAAGTTCATCTTGCCAGTCTATGAAAGTTTGACAGTTACACTTAAATTAAAGATTCAAACGCTCTTCAAGACATGCGCTGCTATTTCACAGGTCCTCTCTCAATATAGGGTCTCAAAGAATGAGATCTTTCTTCAGTTTATGGTTGATCTGTTGATGGACTCAATGCTATTGGTATCGCTTATCGATTCATCTAAGGGCAATAGAATTGAGCTTCAGCAGGTAAAGTCTCTAATGTTCGGTTCTAAAGTATTTCAAACGTTTGAAGGAAAACTTAGGATGGATGAATATTTGTCAGTTCTGGTTAAACAAGTGGTTGGGGCTTGTAAAGTTAATAAGTCAACGGGAGATCACATCCTCTCATACCTCTCATTGCATCCAATAGAGGCAAAGGTGAAGCTTTTTGATACATTTTTGAATCAGCAAAACTTTGGAATGATTACATCAACATATAAGATGATGACGCACCTTCAGAAACGGCAATTCATAGTGAATTACCTAATCCCATACCTGGCTGACCATACCAATGCAAATAACCTGGATACCGTTGCTTCAATCATCAATCATTTCGGCATCTCTGATATAGAAAACCAAGTCATACAGAAGACGACTGAGATTGATCATCTGGAACTACAGCAGGCTATTGGGTGCCTTGTTCATGACAAGTTTGGAGAATCAACAAAGCTTATCTCAATCTGGGGTGATGAAGGGTACATCAAGAACGTACCAGCGCAGAAGCAGAAGATAATGACAAGATTTATCCTAATACTACTGCAGTATATTCCAAAATCGGAACTAAACTACTTAGCTAAAGAAAGGATATTTCTCACTGCGATCACTGCAAGAATATCATCGAGCGATCTAACATTAAGGAATTTAGGTATGATGATTGCCAAAAAAGTTACATCTGGGGAAATCAGATTTGATATTGAGGACGAAATAACACTGAGAAATCCGCATGTAAGATTATCAAAATCTATTGACTTCACATCTTTGCATATTAAATCGATCACAGATATCACCATCTCTCAGAGCAAAGTGACGGAGCTAGATTCGGATGATGAAGATTTAGATGAGAATGCGGGGCATTATAGCGAGCAGCGGGATCCAGTTTTCCTTGGGGATCTTTTGAAGAGGTTTTCTGAGAGTAATCTGACCTCAATCAACCATTTGCTCACTATGACAACGAAACTGGTTCGTCAAAAAGCCTTGTTTGGTTCAGAGTTGGAATTCTATTCTCCAGAGCTCATCGCTGTCTTGATTGGTCTCTTGAACAAGTATGAGGAAGAGAAGTTTGAGGAGCTCAAACTCAATGCTGTAGTCTCTCTAATAGTCTCAAATCCGAAGATCATCTCGAACGTGTTTGAGCTTCTCTTTACTGGTGATTATTCATTGCAGCAACGACTGATGATCTTATCTGCTGTTGGGTTGAGTGCGAGAGAACTAAGAGGGTTTGATGATCAGATGGTTGAGAAACCAACGTTTGCCTTCCCCACGAAAGAAATTCTACAGAGAAAGAAGTTCTTGCAGGAAGTTGAAACCCCAAAGTTAGAGGAGATCATTGAAACCAAGGAAGCTGCAGTTGGTAAGGGGACTGTTACGAGGATTTCGAGAAAACTCGTTGTACCAAAGACAGAAAGGAAGCCAAATAATTTTGCTAAACATGCACAGAAATTTTTCTACCCATTGGCTAGTGGCTGGTCAGCTGGGGTCGAAATTGGTTCGTACAATGAAATGTTCCTGAAGCATTATCTCTCCACTATGCACCTTATCATTCAAGCTGCATACCCATGTTACGGATTTGAGGAGATGGTGGATATCTATGAACAAATTAGAGAGAGCTCTATCAACATAAAGATCTGATATGTTCATAATCGAGTCATTAAATTATTCATTGAAGCGTCAAAGGTAATCCATACACAACAGGCGCAGCACCGTTCAAGTACTTTAGTTTACATTCATCTCGAGAGAATCTCACTGCATCGCAAATGCTACCAGCAGATTTCTCTCCTAACAAGCCCCAGTTCTTAAATAATCCAAGAGTAAACTTATCAATATCTTTATCTGTAACATCCCACAAATTCCCAAGGATCATTGGGCAACCACCAATGATATAGGAGAAAACCGTTCCGCTTGGATCCAAGAAATGGTTGTCCTTCAAAGCAACTGAAGAACAGCCAAGAAGAAGGGATGGGGCAATTCTCGAAAGGTTTTTGATAGTAGTCTCACGTATGTAACTTGTACCAGCACCGTGGCCAACATAGAAGAAGAGATTTGACTCAAGAGCATCTTTGAACTGATCCTCAGTAGGTCTTATGCCACTTGTGCCAGTCCACTTGAAGTTATTTTGCAAGCTTTTCAAGCATTCGCTGAATCGATCTTCTGTTTTTTGGAGGTCGCCACCTGGGTTGACTATGAATGAACCATTCATCTTTTCAACGGTAAGTGAACAATGTCTGTCCAGCATATCGACAAGCAGACTAAGAGAAGGAACTCTAGAGATAGACTGCTCTCTTAAACAAGGTATGTTTTCCCATGGTATACTATGTAGCTCTTTCCCTAAGACGAGAACTGTGTGAGAAAAAGTCTCTGGATCTCTGTTGGAACCAAAGTACTCTCCTAACAAAGTCTCTGTCTGGACATATATGTTATCAATATCCACCTCGTCGTAAGCATTTTCTTCTCCATGGAATAGTAATATATCCAAAACGAAATAAATCAAGTCCTCCAAAGGTTCAGTAGTAGTTAAAGTAGAAGGATCACCAAGTCTTAGGAATAACTCTACAACAAAATCATCAATCTCCACAGATCTTGTTCCATGACTCTTATGTGATCTTGTAGGGATATTCACACGGATAATGTTTAAGAACCTCCTCTTGAAAGTGGCAAGATCATCCTTGCCAATTTTAATAGGACTGAATATTCCCTTAAATCCACTAATCCAATAGTGCTCAATTTTCATGAGCAATGTGGATAACTTATCATCAAGCGCGGCTCTCGTCTCATGCCATTCTTTCCTCTGCTCCGGTGTAACGATTTTGGATGTGACCTCCAGTTTCATTGTCTTATCACTCTCGGATATGATTTCTCTCAAATCTCCTAAACAATCACATAATTTGAAGTTTATGTCTTCCCCATTTCTAACAAAGAGCCTAGTCAACGGAAGCTTTAACATTTTTGGTTGATTGTCCAGCCGAGTTATTATAAGCTCATCATTGATGGAGCTGACATCTATGCTTATCACTTGCCAGTTGTTTTTCTTAACCAACGACATGTCTGGATGCTCAAATTCAGCACTTGTAATAGACAAAAGATTCTCCAATGTGAAATCAGGAAGTCTCTTTCCGGTGTTGCTTGTGATCGATATCATCGACCTCTCGTTCAACAATGGTTGAGTCTTCACGTGGTTGTTGAGTAAGGCGCATTTTTCGACGCTGTCATTGCTATCATAACTGTTCGAGATACTTGAAAGGGTCAACAAGTCAAGCGATAGCACTCTATGTATCTCATTACGTTGGTAATTAGCCAAGTATCTCAATTCAGAGAGCAACTGTATAGCAATCCCCTTGGATTGTCTCATATCGATGATCGACTTTTTCACATTTCTCATACTGTTTGATTTGATTTTATGATGTGTTTGCAGTACTAGCGCACTCTGAGCTTCCTTAACAACTGATGGAATAGCCATGGCTGAATCTTCCAGGGTTGAGTACAATGGGTCCATGTTTAAAGAACTCTGGGCATTGATGAAAAGTCTCCTTGAATTCAGCATATAGTTCATTGCATTCAAATATGGGTTCTTCGACTTGTTCAAGGTGAGATCAACAACATCCGAATTGAAGTGGTATTCATAGTTCAGCTTCCAGACGTTAGCTAGGATCTTCCCTTCTTTCTCCATGTACGTCAAAAAGGATTTGACCTTTGATCTAGCATCCCAGATGGTCTTCTCATCGTTTAAGAAGATATCAGACAGAAGTCTGTAATATATCAACTTGTAGTTATCCACGTACTGATCACCCAATTCGCTTTTTCCAATCAAATTCAATGTATCGAAAGTCTTATCCGCATCAGTCTTAGTACTTTCACATTCGCCCTGTCTTCCACTGACGTAGAGATAATTGGATATGAAATATGAGTTCTGGGCATACAAAGGTCTATGACTTGAGACTGAGATATTGAACTTACTGAACTCACCAATGTAGTAATCCGAATCTCTTGACAAACCAAGATGGATGAGTGTGTTGATCACATTTCTGAAGCATGAGCCCATTCTTTCAATCATCAACAAGTTACCAGGATCACTTTTCAAAATAGATTTCGAAAGTTGAATTGCAGCCACAGCAGAAGTAACTGATTGCATATGCTCACCTCTAACCCATAGGAATTTTGATCTGGAGCACATGAGAGTGACAAGAAGAGCTAATACTTCAACGAACGTATCTCTTGGAAAACCTTCCTTATTATCGATACTGAAAAAGGTTGGACAAGATTCAATCAACACGTAGATATCAGTTGCAGCTTCTGTCAATTTTTCTTGATCAAAGTTTATGAGGAAATATTTTAACTTTAACAACTTGAAAGGTAATACCTTTGACAAATATGTTGCTCTGTTCGGGAATGATTCTTCATTCAGAATAAGATCGAGCTTCTGAGGAGAGAGACTCAAGATCTCCTTCAAGTTTAAGATGTTCTCCAACTCCTCATATTTCAACCATTCATTGAACTCTTCATTTTTGAAAGCTTTGTACTTATCAAGACATGGCAATAACTTCTTCAATGACTTTTGGAAGTTGATAAACTTCAAATAAGAGACTAAAGATTGAACGAATGATATTTCAAAAGAGGTCAAGCCGCATTTGTTTCTTGGGAGCCAGCTATTGAGATAAAGATTCAAGATCTTTAATAAATTCGTCGTGGATCTTGTCTTCAGCTCCATCGAGAAGTAATAGAAGCACTTTATCAATGGATCGGCAGAGGTGGAAATGACAGTTGAGCTTCTCTGCAGCCTTATGCAAGGGAGATCGGTGAAATGTACACCGCATAACATTTGAAGAATAGGATCCGTAATATCAAGCCTTTCGTAGAACTTCAAGAAGTTGGTAGTGCAATATCTTGTTGCAGTTGCAAACACGATAGCACGATTCTCTTCCGATAAATCTGCAACTGGCAAGCGTGAAACATTGGAGAATACCAATTTGCATCCAAATTTTTGATCAAATAAGTCTAACCTTTCAAGGAGTTTTGGGCTCAAGCGAGAAAAGAGGTGGTCATCGAAGATAGTAGCGGTTATGATAGATGCCTGAATTGGCTCATTTTCAAAAAGCTTCAATGCCTTCCTGTATTTGATATGGATATCTGAAGTTGATGGTGATTGATAAAAGTTATCTCTCTCAATTAATAATGAGAGCTGACAGAGCCTGAGATTGAACGATACATTAGATAAGTTTCGCAAGCGTTTGGTATCTCCTGCGATGGAGTAAAGTTTCCATAGTTCCTTGAAGTAGCTTTGAATGAAATCATCCTTATTCGGAATCCGCTTGATGTTCATGAGCGTCTTATCGAAGACATCACTGGCCTTCTTATTCAAGTGCGAGGTATGATTCACGTAAAACCGCAATAACATTGTGATTTCATCATTTTCGAGAAGAAGAGATTTCAAGATGTATTCACCAAGCTCATTCATCAGCTCTGGCGTTGGACGCTTAATCAAAAGAAGTTCGGTCTCAACTAATGCAGGGTTAATACTGCCAAGTTTCAACAGCTTCAATACATTGTTGGATCTAGTTGCATCTGGAACAATCAAGTCCCAGTCAACATGCTCATTTAAAGTATGCACTCTTATGTGCTCAATTATGGGAATAAATTCATCAGAGAGGTCAACTTTTGCATAGCTGTAAAGAAATCTGGGGACCCCACCATAGCTCTTCAACGAAAGTAACGACAGCTGCATTTCCTGAATAAAGGCCTTTCTGGTCATGTTTGTGATGAAGCTCTCAAATTTGAAGTTGAACTGCCTTAAATACTGTAAAAACTTCAAATTCATACATAATTTGAACTGCAGCGTAGGTGCAATTCTCCCAATGGATAGGATGAGCTTTATAATGGATGATTTCTGAAGACTATCCATATGAAGCACAGCTTCATCATTGAGAAAAAAGGATAACACTTGATCAGAATATGTAAAATCAAGTTTCTGAAACATCTTGAAAATAATCTGTAACATAAACAATTTCAGTACGTTGGATGATGGATCTGATGAGGTTTCGAAGATGTGAGCGGTATCGTTTCTGCCCATGGTGATTGCACTCCTCACTTCAGCAATCGCAATTGAATAGTCACCATGGAGCCTACCCTCAATTTCTATCAACTTCAGTATGTATTTCTGATGTCTCTTCGCAACTTCGGTGCGTTTCATGGGGATATCGATCTCATATAGCTGAGCGAAAGAGGAAGAGGCCAGCCGTAGATACGAAGAATCCATAGACTTGGTCATGGAAACGCGGTTAATCACAAGATCAATAGCATTGGAACACACCTTATATATATCCTCTAGCGTCTCTGGCTTGAGCAGTGAGACGCATTTCTTGCCAGGAGATGGTCTGGTCTTTGTGGGCGAGTTGATGTTGATGCTCTTCAAGGGGGAACCATACAACTTGAGTTGTGTGTAGCTCGTCAAAATAAAGTCCAAATCTCGCTCCATTGATATTTCATGTGTGAGCAAAATGTGATGATGGCCTCTCTGGCAGTTCTCCTTGTTTTTTTTTACTCTGCAAGAGACTTCTGTGGTTGTTTGTTTACCTTTTGATTGGGATTTTCTTCCACCGCGCGTTACCCTAGCGATTAGTTCAATATCTCTCTGGAACTTTTACTTCCTCATTAGGAAATCAAGCCATTAGTATGGGATGACACCAAAACCAATTACAAGCAAGAGCACACAGCACAGAACAAAGAAGCCCATCCAGAAAGAGCCAGAGAGCTGCTAAATGTCCTTCTTCAACCAATTGCGTGAGAGGGCCTCGTCTCTCTCGCTCTTTGACAAACCTGATGTTTCGAAGAAGCCCTCAAGGGATGAATTGTTCCGTGAAGAATTCAAGTTGCCAGAGGCAGAATGTCTGGTGGATGAAAGTCCTGCTGAACTACTAATTGTGGCTCCAGGCTCTGAGAACACGAGCTCGCGAGTTCAGAATGGCGATGACGGGCCAAGTGTGTACCCTGGAAGATTGTATTTGACACAGCATTTTATCGTATTCAAGGATAGTGTTGACAAGAAGAGTTGCGTGTTGCTCTTGAACTTATCTACCGTGAAAAAAGTTGAGCGGATACCTTCAAAAGCATTCATCTTTGCCTTATCCATACTCACACATTCAGGGACGAAAGTATTGATACAATTCATTGGAATGAGATCCAGGTCAGAAGAATTTTCCCAGAGACTCAAAGCTCAGTTGAAGGCAAACATTCCGAACACAAAGAAATTGGATCCGTTCTTGGATACTCTATACTCCGAGTTCATCATCAGAAAGAACGCCCCTGGTGCGGACAAAGATTCTGTGCACACACCGGATGGTGGATTGGGTTTGCTGTTTAAGTTCCCTGGTGATCCAGCCAAACTCAAGGATAAATCCAAGCTCCGGCTTTGGTATGATTACTTCAGACGCAATGGAAGAAATATGACCCTCTCAAAGCAGAAGATGTTTTATAAGCTTGTAAGGGTCGGATTGCCTAACAGGTTGAGAGGTGAGCTCTGGGAATTGACATCCGGGGCGATGTATTTGAGATTCCAAGAGCTTGGAACTTATCAGAAGATACTTGAGGACCATAAAGGACAGCAATCTTTAGCAATTGAAGAGATTGAAAAGGATCTTTATCGTTCATTGCCTGAATATCCTGCATATCAATCGCCTGAAGGTATTGATAGACTTCGTCGTGTTTTGACAGCGTATTCTTGGAAGAATCCAGATCTTGGGTATTGCCAAGCTATGAACATCGTTGCTGCTGCATTACTGATCTTCCAAACTGAGGAACAGGCATTCTGGACGTTGTCTATCTTGTGTGAGAAGTACGTCCCTGGGTATTACTCGAAAACCATGTATGGGACCTTACTTGACCAAAAAGTATTTGAGGCTCTAGTGGAGAAAACAATGCCAATATTATGGAATCATATATCCAAACATGATATTCAGCTATCAGTGGTGTCACTTCCATGGTTCTTGTCGCTTTTTCTTAGCTCAATGCCATTGGTATTCGCATTCAGAATCATTGACATTTTCTTCCTTCATGGGCCTAAGACGCTGTTTCAGGTAGCATTGGCCGTTCTCAGAATAAATGGTGAAGAGCTCTTAGAGATTGACGATGATGGCATGTTTATCTCTATCATCAAGGAATATTTCTCTGGTCTTGATGAATCAGCCCATCCGAATTCCAAAGATCCAAAGTTCAGACAACTTACAAAGTTCCAAGAACTCCTGATTGTTGCATTCAAAGAATTCTCTGTCGTCACTGATGATATGATCCTAAAAGAGCACAAGAAGCACAAGCCTGCAATCATGAAAAATATAGAGAACTTTATGAAGAGAACACAGCTTCGTAACCTACCGAGAACTCATAACTTGACATCAGAACACATATCGAATATATATGATCGTTTCTACGAATGCATTCAATCACATAAGACAAGCTTGGGTACAGGCAAATCATCTATGGACTTTGATACTCTAAAGCAGTTTCTCTCTGGGTTCTGTGATTGGGTTCTTTCGGATGAAGAGTACAACTATCATGAGGGCGACTTTCTACATCGCCTGTTTAATACTTGGGACAGATCTAGCCAAGGCGAACTAACCCTTACTGATGTTGTTGTTGGGTTGGATAATCTGGTTGACCGTGATATTATGGAAGCGATCTCAAATTTCTTCTCCTTCTATGACCAAGATGGCTCTGGCCAGGTCGACCGTGAAGGCATTCTCCAGATCTCGGAAGGTCTGCTTTATATTACAAAGCCGCTTCAAGATGGGCTTGTTCTAGACCAACTCACAACTAAGTCTATAGAGTCTTATGTTGCTGACAAAGTCTTGGAGCAACAGACGTCATCTGATGAGATTATTCTTCCTTCTCAGGTTGCGATTGACAAGGAGGCTTTCCAACGTGAACAAGGTGAACGCTATTTGTCTGCGGCGTCTGACTTTATCCAGCGAGCTTTCGAGTATGCACAACCTGTTGAAGAACCTCAACTTGTTGACATGCCATCCTCCAAAGTTACTGAGAAGCTTAAGGCCAATCTCGCACTTGATCCACATCATCCATTAACAATGAACCTTGCTACTTTCCGGATGGTAATATTGGCGGATGAGACCTACGAACTACTTTTTGCTAAGACATTACCTGATTTAATCCATGTCGAACGTTCAATCACAGTCACAAACAAGAATGGTGTCTTACGTGATATGTTTGATGGTCTCATTGCTGATGGTCGCCGTGTTGCTACTCAAGTTCGCCGTCGTATGGACTCCACTGCAACAAGCTCTCAATCCATTGCTTCGAATTCGACTGAATCAAAAAGTAGGGCGACGACTCTTGTGGAGGAGGATGAAGATGACTTTGATCCTCATGATGACTATGGTGACGTGCTGGATAACGCAGAGCTCACTGTTCTAGGTGATGTTCCAATGGGTTCACGGAATGAAGATGAACAAAGAGGTGAAGATTTGAAAGTTCTACATCAACAGAGCAATAATACCAATGGCGAACTCATAGAGTTCGAACATTGATTTGATAGCAGATATACAGATATATTCATTTTCTGTCTAGAAGCAAATGCTTTTTGAAGTACTTCGTGCGCCTTTTTATACTATCTTCTAATTCAGAAGCTTTAGAACAAGAATATCAAAAGCTAGCTATAATCCTCTACAATCTTGGAATTTTACATACGGCAGTTAACACCAAGAAATAAAGATGAATGCCATAAAAAACATAACTTCTCATTTTATTTATCGGATCTACCAAATAAACGTCTCAACTTACCAAATCTCTTCTTTGGTTCTCTATCCTCCTTAGGTTGCGAGCGAACTGCTTCACTTTCACTGAAGTACCTCGTCATTCTATGATCTGAGACCGACTTTGCAGGTGAAGCAGTGGTCTGTGATGCAGAGCGTAGTGTATATGAAGAGTTTGGTTTGCGTAGAGTGTTACCATTCATGAATTGTGGACCAGGGGCCACTAATGGAATCTCAGAATCAGAATCAGAATCATCAAAACGAGATTTGAATGAAGGGAAGTTCTGTGGGTGTTCTTGAATTTGTTGCTGGATGTATGCCTCCTGTTGATGCGACACCTGGACGCCATTGGCTCGGACAGCTTGGCTACGATAATAGCCCATCTGAGACTCAACACCTTTAGGATATGAATTAAAGGAAGGATCTCTGAGAGACTTTCTCTTGAATGCAGCATGTGAATCACGAGGACGTTCCTTCTCAAAGGAGGATTTACGCTCAGGTTGCGCTGGAATTGGATCTGGCTTGCGAGTGGCATTTAAAGCTGCAGCGCCAGCAGACGAAATCGCCTTTTGCTGAACTCTAGAAGATTGCTGCTGTTGACGAACTGGAGGAGTATTCAAAGTAGACATCGGTCTGCCAGTCGTATTGACTTTCCTTGAAGGAGACTCGGTGGATGGAGGTCTTCCCTTTTGTGGTTGAGGTTTCGAAATTTGACTTTGACTAACTCTTGGTTGTGGATGGCGAATTTCTGGCATTGCTTTACCATTGAGAGGCTTCTCAGTCCTAATAACCTTGGATGGTGAGCGATTGAGAGCAGAAGAACCCGTGTTGCGGGCATTGAGACGTGTGTTCTCGGCAGTAGCAAGCGATAAGTATGCCTCACTCGCAGCACTGCTCTTATTTGAATTGCTTGTTGGCAAATTAATGGAAGATGCACTTCCTTTAAATTTTAACGCAGACTTCTTTGGTGACAAGTACTGACGCTTGGAGGACCGCACTGGTACCTCTTCAGACTCAGAAGAGTAAATGCTGGAGTGACGATCATCCACTTGTTCCAGATCATGACTATTAACATATCCATCTGGAATGGTGTGACGAAGGGTTTGAGCCATAGATGAGTGTTTTTCTCCAAGTTCCGTCTCTTCTGTAGTTACTGAAGACTGTGCTAGATTCAGAGTATCAGACGACTTGGCAGTTGATGGAACATCTGCGTAGTGGTCAACGGACTCATTATCAAGATCATTTGGTGAATCGGCGCTCTTGTTCAAGCCCTCTTGTGTTACGACTAATGCCTCCGATGGCTCCTCCATCAAGTTATATTTCTTGGAATCTTTTTGGGTTTGGGGTTCCTCTAGCTCCTCTTCTACAATTTTCTCGATTTCTTCAGATACTGACTCCTTGAAAACAACTAGATTATCGGAAGCTTCGTCAGTCCTGGAAGTCTCGGCATCAAGAAGTTCAGAAGTAGTAGCTGGTTCAGAGATCCTGTGGTCCGATTCAAAGCTGAACTCTGTCTCCCTCAATTCATCCACCTCTTTTAACTCCTCGACAAACATTGTCTTTCTGTTTCCAGATCTGTCGGACTTGACGCTACTCTGATCAAAAGAGCTGAACTTCTGTTTGGGTCTCGCCAAGCTCTGGGCTCTTTTCGCAGTTGCATTCTGAGCAGCCTTGCGTTCCTCTTCCTCCTCAATCGGTATTTCAACTGTAATTAGCCCATATGGACCTGGAATGTGCTTTTTTACAGTCTTCGGTTTGTTGTTTGGTCTCAAATCACGGGTTGGTCTAGTAGAAGTAGCAGTCGGCTTATTCGAAAGACTCTGTGACCTCGTGTTGGATGGCTGAAACCCTGAATGAGAGCGTCCTGTAAGTGAACCTGCCCTGGATGCGAAGGACATCCTTTGGAGCGATGATGTGCGTTGTAATGAGTTTGACCTTGGGATTGGAGTTCCGGTTTTCATGGCATGCCCGATAGCTGATGCAGCCGCAAGGGCATTGGCGCTGGCATTACCTGGCTAAAGGGATAAGAATATTAGTAATGAGAAAAATAGTATAAAGAAATGTTTTTGCAACGTACATCGTGTGGTGGAATAACACTTTGAGGGCGGCTCTTGCGTTTGGAGAACATGGTTGCTCTGAAGGGGGCGTTTTATGTCTCTTCAATGATCTATCGACTATGGGATCGAGGTGGATCGAATTGAACTCAGGAGAGTGAGATGCAGCGGTAATAAACTTTCAATCGCTCCTGAAAAACTTCTATCGTGTAGTCACAGCCAAGGCGATGGTGGTTCCAGATATCCTGCTTTATTTACATTCTGATAAACCACGTAGTGTTTCAAAAAGTGACTGGCTGTCGCGAAGTTCAGCTGCCAAAAAGTTCGCGGATCCACTCCTGCTTACGCAATCAACCCGCGATGGATGGTTTGGCTGGGTGGAACCTCAAGAGTCTGAGACCCCCAAGCGTAACAAAGAGAATTGTAATCGCCCCTCCAAATTACCTCAAAGTTTATGTGTCAGACTTGGTGATGTTTAGTTATTATCCTGTCTTTTGCGGTGGTAAATCAAAGGTTTATCCTTGAAGATTCCCCATATGAGATCTTTGACATGCAGTAGAGGGAGATATACTCCTACTCCATAATTTTGAGTATCTGCATACACTTGTTACCGTCCAGGAGGTCCTCCCCCGGAGCTATTACGATAACAGAAACATCACTTAAAAACCAAATCAACTCTAAAAGTCAAATATTACGGGATAATGGATTGCTCTACTAATTAATCAAATTTCGGAAGGGGAACCTGGCAAAAGTCAGCATCCAAAGTTCGAACATGTACGCCTTGTCTCAACAATGCAAGAACAGTTCTTCCCACAAAGTACTATAAGCATACCTCTAACATGAATCAGTTGTTATTGCGTAACCAGTAATAAGCGCTGGATCTCATTGATGTAACCCAGAAATGACCTAGGAGCCTTTTATTCCTGCAAGAATAGTTTTTTAAGAATTTTGACAAGAATTTGTGGAAGTAGGCCCACGCAGTGTGCGATTGCCTTTTTCTTCCAACATGATTCAACAATTATTGAAAAGTCAACTAGGTAAGTGACAGGAGTATTGACCATGTAAATTGCCTGTCATTCAGACTACTTTAGTTGTATTGGAATGAGTACAACAATCCCTAGATAAGCTTTAGGCCTTAAAAACAGCCTTTCCACAGTGAGTGAGTATTACTCAGAATGTCTAAAGCTGCCAATTTCGTAATGATCAACACTCTGAACTCAGGCCAAAGGAGCTCGAGGATCATACTGTGATTGATTGATAGCTGTATTACACCATGCTTCCGAGAGGCGATCGGGCAGTCAAATATTGCTTTTGGAGTTGACACTATTTTGCAGAGAGAATGGAACACGTTCACGATCTACGAGTGACGGTATTCCCTCAGCATGTCTTCATATTAAAATTTAATGATGCAGAATAAATATTTTCAAATAGAGACCAGCTTTTCTTGAAATACCTTTTTAGACTGTTTTTCTTCACGTCTAGCTTTTCTGCTTCTCATCGTTCTATCAGTTCTGGTGTTACGCCACGAATCCACGGCTCTCTGTATGATACCTCTGCGGCCACGTATCTTTGGGTTACACCAAGCCAGAGTCCAACCAATAGTATTGCAATGGCGCTCATACTTCCCCCTCTTGCCTGAGTACTCATGTGGGGGAGCCATTGCTCTTGGGTATACACAGTTAGTTTTGAGAAAGTCTTCTGGTAATGTCTGGATATCAATAGGTTGAGAAGGATACTTGACAACGAAAATCGTAACAACGGCCTCGCGTGAGTATGAAAAGGAGAGGATCTCATCGCCAGTCTTCGGATCAACTATCAGCTCTGGCTTTGTAGCAGGAATAGGCCCACGCTGTATTTGTTGAGTCCTCAAGATGCTGGGTGCTGAGATGGTTCTGGCTTTTGCCTTCGGGGAACCTGTTAAACGTTGAGTTGAAATGGATTCAGTTGAAGGCCCTGTAGTTTCAATTAAATCGCAATTCCACGCAGATATTTGACGAGGCCTGGATAATGCTGTTTCTGGAGTCAACTGGAGTGATAATCTTTCTGAAGAAGCAGACAGAGACGAGTAATAGATCTCTTGGTCGTATAGGAACTCTGCCTGTGCCTGCGATTGTTGGCACTGAAGTGTTGCAAGATCAAAAGGAACAAAATCATCACTCTGAAAGCCACCAGAATCCTGAATGTTGTCAGCTATGCTGTGGTGAAGGTCCATTTGCCATCTTGTTGGGGTGTTGCTTGGTGGTACTCTTCTCGCAGAGTCGGCTATGAGGTGGTCCGCTAATAATGTACTTGATTCCATCGCTGAAGGAAATGTTTCTGAATTGTATTGTGAAACACTCTATCTTCACTGATTGGAATGTAAAGATTGTTTGAGAACTAGTGGTTCTTATATAAATCTCAGTCTCTCCCCAAAGCTGCAAGAGATACGCCTTAAAAAATTTCGTCCAAAAGCTATTGTACATTACGACTCACTGCACCCATCCCTGCGCCTGCATATGTGTGGTTGCGTATGTGAGATTGCGTTTTTGTGTTTAATTCTACGAGAAAAAACCGCCGGACCGCAACAAAGTCATACACCTTGACGGGGAAGAACACTGTAGACTCTAAGAAGTAATGTATTTCTGACTGTAAGAAGATATAGCGTGGAACTTCAAATATTCAATCGTTCGAGGTCAACGAACGAACCATAAAGATAGCGCCAAACCAACACGCCTTTTGATTCTCTGATCTTAATCTGAGACAGTCCATAACGGATCACAGATGAATCATGTGGCAGACAGTACAATTTTGGAGTCCATCACTTTTTCCACGTTGAAATGATACATAAGGTTAATGGCTAGCACCAAAATATCCATATATGCTGTCACGCAAGTCTTTAAACGAGAAAGAGGTTTGCAAATGTATCTAAATTCATAGAATCCAGTCCATACGGTCCATGAATTTTATACAATATTCTAAAGAACCTGGAAGTATCTGGAACTTCTTCAAGGCGAAATAATAAGACTTTGGGTACTTAGGTTTGTTGTTCAACAATAAGTAACGTACCAGGTTAGGTTAAGTTTTCACTGGGCTAATCAACACAGAAGGAAAGAAGAGAAGAGCACCAAGTAAATTTTTCCTATCGATAACCTTGAGAAGTATACAGTTCCTATAATCCTACGTATCTAAAAGATAATTGAGAAGAGATCATGGCTGCATGATAGGTGACAGGTGACAGGCTGAAAACTGAAAATTCAACCGAGTGGAATTATCAATAGGCCAAGGCATTTGAATTTAACGAGGTTGTCCTATATTCCGCAATCCCAACATACTCTAAGCTCTGGGTATATATATTTACATGGCGTACTTACATATTTTTTATTTATCCAAGGATTATATTCTGAACCAAATTACAGTGACAAGGCGCTCTTGGATGCATTAGCGCGTGCATGAAAGCAGCAGCTCTTTTCAAAAGGATGTGTCCAGAGAAAATAACATATCCGCTGACAATTCCAGAAGTTGATACCTAGTGATTTATCATATTATGCAACATAAATTACCACTTAAAGTTCGCATCACATTAACAAGATATCACTCTGAATTCTTGAATAGATCATAACAGAATAATCATGTAATTGATAATCCAGGCTTGAAAGTCATCGATTTCCTTCTCAATCTCCAAGCTTCAATGATAGAAAGAACATCAATTTCAACCCAATCAAGCTCACAAGCGAATGACTCCTCATGATCATGTCAGGAACTGAGAAGGTTCAAAGGTTTGGATGTGTCGTGATCTAATTCTATCACGACGATGTTCTAGATATCGGCAGAAAGTAGTCCTGAATCTGCATTTCAAACCTTCTACAACTCTTCAAAGTGAAAAATATATTCTCTATATATATTTTAAATCAGGATTGACAACAAACTTCAGATTTCTTGCTTTTTTGCTAAATTTTTTTTGTCTTATGCTTCAGTTGGGGAATGAATATACTCAGCAGAGAGTCATCGCTAACTAAACGGCATGTGCCCGTAATGTGATTCTTCCAGTGGAAGTGGAAGATGTAGAACGCCCGCCAATAATATAAGCCAACATCAAAGTGATGCATATCGAGAAACTACCAGTGGCTCTGCATATAAGGCAGAAGCCCAAACTACAGTAGGCTAGCTCTTTGAGGTGTCAGGGCATGCAAGCCCTTATCACATTGTAAGCATTTCCAAAGCTGAAAACCTCAATTCTATTCATATTTAGAGACGATAAAGTCTCAAATGTACACTAAAATGGAAGATTACCATAAAAACGAAGCTTGGTTTTCAGAAACATTCTTGTCTCTGCACTAATTGCAGCATTTGTGCGCGAATCAGTTGTTTGTCGTTGACGTGATCCAAACTTCTCAGCCCATCAGACAATGCTCCTTACGAGAGAGTTCCCGCTTTCTTGACAGCTTGAAGCTGCAGCAACCTTGTTTACGACGATGCAGTGACGATGACCTGTCTTTTTAATGAGCTGTACATACTCCTGCATTGCAGAGGTTGAAATTAGAAGTCGCAAGGGCATCAAAGGATTTTGCGGTACTTGTGATACCCGTACCCGAAAACGGAGGCCGCTGATCGCAACTAGCAATCAACACGTATAAAGAGAAAGCCAGCCCGAAATCTCTACAAATCGATAACTCTGATCTAGTAGCATCTATCTCTTGTCAAGCCCAAAGCACGTGTTCTTGGCTGTTGTATTCCCTCATCCCCTGCTCTTTTGCAGAAAAATGACCTGGAATTTTGATGTATGAACCAGTTCGGAGATCCGTTACAAGTAAAACAATTCCCTCGAACATACCCTCAATTGAGACTGGGCTGTTTTCCCACATATCGCAATAATGCGAGCATCAAAAATTTGCAAAGAATTTGAATCAGGTCAAAAAAGTTGGATATCTATTATTTTTCAATTAATTGGATTTTAAATAGAATGTTGGTGTAATCATGAGTAGTAAATTTAGTCAGTAAACCCTCTTGAAAAATTTATCAGATATTTAACAACAGTTAAGATTAAGGAGTTGATGAATGAGAATCATGCTTCATGATACCATATTAAGTGTTGTCAACATATCAAAGATCAGAAACTAGAATCCAGATATCTTCATCAACTCACGAGGTTCTGAGAGGTCATGACATAAAGGAAGCATTATTCAGAAAATCCTAATTCTTAGACCATCTTTCTGTTTTGATCAGTAGAGAGTTAATGTTTATAGAAATTCAACCAAGATATGGTAGAATTCGTCACGGAGATTGATTATAACCTCAATTCCTGAACCTTGAGCGCTTTAGGTCTTATTCATCTCTCGACCAACATTCTTGGGGTAGCAAGAGGCGCTTGTTCCAGAGATCTTCTGGGTCGCTAATTTGAGACCTTAACGGTTTACGTCCCTCTTCAATTTTCAGTACAGTGGAAATGGCAGCAACTCTGACGGGTATTAATTAATGGAATCTTCTGTTGCCCGAGTTTGTGAACCTTTGAAAGTTTACCGCCGGGTTTGTATCATAGATGGACCTCTCACCAGCGAATGATCCCAAGCAACATTGGTAGTCGTTCCTGCTTAAGCACCTTTGTAAAACAGCTTTTATGATTCTATGATAGTATAGTTAGCACTAAGAACTGGAGATCCAAGTTGACGTGTCTCCAGCTTTCCACAACACTGAGATCTGCTTTTCGGGTCTGGCTACAAAATTCCATGGCCAATGAGCTTGAGGAACTGAATAAGAGCCCTGTTAAATGTGTTATCAAAGCAACGCTCCACAATTCGATATCCAGTGAACTTCGTTTCAATGACTCAGAAATGTGATGAGGATAACTTTCTTCGTTATGACCCGCATCGACTTGAACAGAATCAAGAAATTGTTTGAGAGCTCTTTCTTCAAGCAGTGGAAAATCAGGGATATCCAAACAACGAGCTCCAGACAACTATGAAAGCTTTATTCACCTTCATCAATATCGCTGTCTCTAAGTTAGTCATAGGTTGAATTCTTTCGAGAAGGGGTTTTCTGGGGTTTCGAAGAATCAAACGAAGGATATTCCAAATATTCTCATATGCTGTGGCTTAGCAGCTTGAAAGAGTTGTTCATTACTGAGGAAAATGCCGTTCGTACGCGTTCTAAATCGCGACAGTGGTCTATCTGAGCATTAAGATCATTGAGGCATCCTATTAGTAGACGTCTTTTTTGCTCTTCTTCTTCCTTGTTCGTTCTCGCCCTCAGAAAGACATGTGCAAAGTTTAGATTCATACCCTTTGGCCTTCAAATCCATACGAAACGCATGGTATCATCTTAAGTGTTTCTGAAGATTCCGATTGGCGACTTGGTAGAAAATATAGGGTGTCTCGTGCATGCGCAGAGGAGAAAAGTTCAATCAAGATTGAGATATCGATAAAGATATATCATCCTGAATGTAAGTGGACCATGGGATTGCACTTGTTGCAATACTACTGTTATCAAACTCGTTATCGATGCTAAATATCACAACTTTCGCTTGACGGTGAGAAGAGATCTCCGAAACAAGAACGTGGTAGAAGACAGCATGTCATACCAAAAAGATGGCCGTTTGCAGGTATATTTTTACTAATTCCCAGGAGAAGATTTCAAGCGAGACGAACTTGATAAATAAGAATGTGGCTGGAAAAATAGAGCATCAAAAAGATAGCTTTTTGATTCTGGGCGAAGTTGAAGGGTCTTAAAGTTGTGCTAGAGAGTACAAGGCGCAAGTCTGAAAGTGAACCACTAATCGAAAAAGATGAAGCATCTCAAAGCACAGCTCGTTGGAATTTGGAAATAACTGACTATACATTGGGTTTATAATCATCATAAGAAGGGCGATAGCGAGATTGGCTTGTGTCATCTACTGCCATTGAGTAGAAGATAATTACACTTCCTAAGTCTTGTTCGTTTTATTCTAAAGTTCCTTCGACTTCGACAGCGTTGGAGAATTGATAAAAATAACTCTCAACTCATTCTTCATACGCCAAAACTTGGCGATACTACAAAACTCTGTATAAAGCAGAGGGTGAGCGAAACTGTCAAGTTGTAAGGGTATTCGGTGCAGGCTCTCTTTTTTTCAGGTTTGATAGGCTACCAGGTTCAAAAATTGCCAAGTGGGAGGTCATAAGTCAAGGATGCTACAGAGGAAGTAAGGAGTGATATACAGTGGCTTTTTTGTCTCATTTCCCAGAGCTTAGGGCAGCGAACTAGAATTCCCGAATGAGTTACCGATTTCTAAGTCGATAATTGCATGGCTAATCACATGGAATATATGGACTACGATCGTGGCCGAACCACGCAGGCTAAGAGTTATGTTGGTAGTCAGGGTATTCTGCGATCCAACAATTGAAGAGATATCAATAAGCTAACTCTTAAGATCGTTTTATAAGAGAATATAAATGCATTGAAATTGAAGTCTCTTTCACAAAATTGATTTCTTCTTGAAGTTTTTGGCATGTTTACTTGTTTGTTTTTTGTTAATGTTTGTGATTTTCTAGCGAGCGAGGAAAGAGACATCTTCATGTCATAGGTGAGTAGCGAAAATCTTTATTGCACAATTTTCGGATATTCCCTGATCTATTTCCAGAAGCTTCAGGACCTGATTAAGCTACTTTTTATAGACGAAGAACTTTGGGGATTACTTATTGACTGATGTTCATCCTCATAGAAAGATGTTTCAATTTTGAAATTTGCAAAGCACGATGGTTTTATGTTGACAGTTTATTTGCCAGTTCTCCCAAAATGAACCAAACTATCCCTGCATTCTGCAATTACCAGCAATCAAATTGACACCAATTGGGACAATCCAGATCTAAACAGGTAATTCCATATCACTAACAGAGTATTTCCCAGGTTTGAAAACGAATATCTGTGTGATCTTACTTTCAAATCCACATATTCATACATTTTTATCCCTGTCCTTCGATTCTGCTATCCCTGTAACATCACAACCGAAGATAGACATAGGTACATATTTCACCTAGGTTTCAGAGATACTGTTCTCTAGAATTAGAATCCAAGCTATCAACGCATATTGTATATATAATGGCTTGAATTCTCTGTTAATTAGTTGGAAAATTTCATCTCCAGCAATTGGAATCCGGGATAAACATGCGTTTCATGGCAGTTGTACTATTGTTTGTGGCCTCTGCTTTTGGTGCGACCACGACCATAACTGAGAACACCATGATAACTGGTCGAGCCAATTACGCTGCTGCCACTTCACTTGTCATTAATGAAGACGTTTATCTGGCATACGATAATGGGAACGGACAGCTACTCAATACTTTCGACGGAGATGTCAAAGTGTTTGGTGAGCTGTATATTGGTGATTCTGGTACACACACTGGAATGTCAGTCTACTTCAATGCTGATTTAACGAACTCAGGAACTATAGTTCTGAACGCACAGAATGAAACATCCGCTCCTAGTTTTTATTACCAGGGAAACAATTTCATTAATAATGGTAATATTTTCATGGTGGGTATTGGAAACACTGGCGGTATGACGAGCAATGTTTGGAATATGCAGTCAGTGCTGAATAATGGAATTATTACCTATTACCAGACCGTAAGTAGATCTGGGGGTACATCATATTTCGGAAGATCTGGAAATCCCGTAACAAACTCGGGCACGTTGTGTTTATATCAGATGAACATGTATCAGTATTCGGTTGTGTCAGGATCTGGATGTTACAGTATTGGAAAGGACTCGCTCTTGCTTTATGAATACCCTAATACGGACACTTTGGCTACTACTCAGACCGTTTTCCTTCAATCTTCAACATCTCAGCTTCGTATAGGGCCCTACAGAATGATTAACAATCTGAAAGTTGCTGGCTGGGGAAACGGGAACATAATTGGGTTTGAAACTTCCATATCGTCTTTTTCTTACTCTGGTGATACGTTGAGCGTAGTTGCTGGAGCTTTCACCTACAACTTCATCATTGGGGAGGGGTATGATACGACTTCAATCACTCAATCATCTGGACTCTCATCAGGTGGATTCTACATTGCAGGGTATTTGACATATTCTGAACCTCCCCCAGATGCGTCCCGACCAGAAGTTTGTCAATTGTGCCCGGAAATACCACCATTTCCAAGTAATGACATTTCCTATTCTTCTTCAGACTCGGAGTCTTCGACAGTTTCCTCTTCTTATTCTTCTTCAGACTCGGAGTCTTCGACAGTTTCCTCTTCTTATTCTTCTTCAGACTCGGAGTCTTCGAAAGTTTCCTCTTCTTATTCTTCTTCAGACTCGGAGTCTTCGACAGTTTCGTCTTCTTATTCTTCTTCAGGTTCGGAGTCTTCGACAGTTTCGTCTTCTTATTCTTCTTCAGACTCGGAGTCTTCGAAAGTTTCCTCTGCGGCTTCGCTAGCCACTTCGACTGCTTCTTATTCAACGCTGGATTCCTCTTCAGAGTTGTTGACCGTTTCTTCTACAACTTCGGAGTCTTCGACAGTTTCCTCTTATTCTTCTTCAGACTCGGAGTCTTCGACAGTTTCCTCTTCTTATTCTTCTACAGACTCGGAGTCTTCGACAGTTTCGTCTTCTTATTCTTCTTCAGGTTCGGAGTCTTCGACAGTTTCGTCTTCTTATTCTTCTTCAGACTCGGAGTCT
>JACVEX010000185.1:101523-113905 GCA_017948575.1 Williopsis subsufficiens
TCTTATTCTTCTACAGACTCGGAGTCTTCGACAGTTTCGTCTTCTTATTCTTCTTCAGACTCGGAGTCTTCGAAAGTTTCCTCTTCTTATTCTTCTTCAGACTCGGAGTCTTCGACAGTTTCGTCTTCTTATTCTTCTTCAGGTTCGGAGTCTTCGACAGTTTCCTCTGCAGCTTCGCTAGCCACTTCGACTGCTTCTTATTCAACGCTGGATTCCTTTTCAGAGCTGTTGACTGTTTCTTCTACAACTTCGGAGTATTCGACAGTTTCCTCTTATTCTTCTTCAGACTCGGAGTCTTCGACAGTTTCCTCTTCTTATTCTTCTTCAGACTCGGAGTCTTCGACAGTTTCCTCTGCGGCTTCGCTAGCCACTTCGACTGCTTCTTATTCAACGCTGGATTCCTCTTCAGAGCTGTTGACTGTTTCTTCTACAACTTCGGAGTCTTCGACAGTTTCCTCTTATTCTTCTTCAGACTCGGAGTCTTCGACAGTTTCCTCTGCAGCTTCGCTAGCCACTTCGACTGCTTCTTATTCAACGCTGGATTCCTCTTCAGAGCTGTTGACTGTTTCTTCTACAACTTCGGACTCTTCTGCTGTTTCTTCTTCAGTGTCATTGGACTCTTCGATTATCACTGGATGCTCCGAATTTACTGAATATACCATGACGTATACTACATCCAAATCAACAAATTCTCTAGAGACAGGTTCTGGAATTGTGATTGTGAGCACAGATTCTTCTGGTTCCTTGTACACCAGCACTTCGCTCTTCCCGAAGAGCTCTGTCAGTGTTGGCACCAGTATTGTTACACAGCCGATTAGCACTATAGCCACATCCACTGCTTGTGTGGATGGGATATGTCATAAAACTCTATTGACTGGCTTAGTTGCATCTAACAATGTTTTGAATAGTGATACCATTATTGTGTATACTACTTGGTGCCCAGCTTCGACTTTAGTGCCTAATGTTTCGTGTTCAAAATATGTTGTTGACTCGGTATGTTCTGGTGATGGATGCAGAACCAGAACCAGAGCACTCGATAGAACCTCAGTCAGTTCGTATGTCACTGGTATTGCAAATAATTCCAAATCTCGGTCAATAACTTTGTTAACTTTGATTACGACTTCTGATACTTCCCCCACTTCTCTATATGCGACTGACACGGGCAGCCCAAGCTTCAGTGACATGGGATATGTTACTGAGATGCAAATTTCAAATTCCTTGTCTGCGTCGACATTACATTCATCCCCTGGTACGAAAACTCCAACTATCATCACTTCTCTGAACCAAGGAGAAAAGGTCTGTGTTTCTTTATCTTTGCTGTTCACCATTTTTGTCGCTTATCTCATATAGATGATAGAAATCGATCCAGCTAAAATGTTGCTTATAATGTGGTACATTGTTAAATACACCGAAGGCTGCCGAGGAATTGTTTTATGTCTTTGAGGACAGAAGACACCTGTTCCTTTTTTCAAGGTCACTATGTTTCCTGGAATTTGATTTCTGATTTTTTGAATTCTCTTGTTTGAGAGTAGTTTGCGTTGTCAGTTCGTTAGTGCTTAAGGCAGTCTTTTTAGTTTTTCCTATGCACAGACATGAGTTCTGTCAATTCTCGACAGTGGCCAGGGACGGGCTATGAAGTCAAATTTGGAATTGGAAAGCTGGACGCCTTAGGGCCCTTCCTAATACTGATGCTCTCCAATATGGTAACTTACATAATTCTTCTACGAAAGATGTATTTGAATAGAACGTTTTTAACCGGCTCGATTTCTAACTTGCCGTTTGCTATCTTCGGTGATAGCTGAATCAGAGAAGAGTTTAGCTTCAGCTTTATGTGTATGTGTCTATGGGAGGGAAATCTTATTGAAGATGAGCATCCATAGCACCATAAACCTACATATATCAGATAAAAAATCCCTTCAGACTTTTTGATGATTCATAATCACAATAGGAACTCGAACCTGAAGTGGAGAGGTCCACTACTGAGCTCAAAAATCCATAAATTGACCGAGGTATTCTACGGAAGGAAGTCGAGAATCTCACGAGAAGAAGAAATATTAGTATTGAGACCAGAGTGGAATTTTCAAGGAAAGAGAAAAAGTGTCGGGGCAGATCGAATATCGAATAACCCAAGATCCATATTTGTAATTCTCTATTTGATCTTCAAGATTGCTCTTTTACACCGAGCGATTCGCTCTGTGCATACCATCATTGAAACAGAACTGACTGTCATCTTCAAGCAAAAATGATTCAGGCATAAGTAACTTGAGCGATCATCGAAGTGAAATATATTATCAAATGAATTACCGGGTGCTGCAATATCCTTCCCAATTTGGGTCCACTAGTGATGACAGCCATCAGAGCTAAAGCTTCTTCAGCAAAGTATTGATGTGAGTATCAAAAAGCACAAAAGTCTGTCAATCATCGACCTAATTGCATTTGCTACAAAGTCTTCTTTACATCTTATGGGTAACAAGAGGGTACTGGCCCACAAATGATTTTATAACATATAGTTACAATCGCACGTACTGGATGTTAGTTCAAAGAACACTTTAATATTTCAAGCAATATGACAATGAAATCAATGCTGGGATAAAAGGAACCTCAAATTAAAAGAGCTGATGAAAAACCTCAATGTGAGAAGAGTAAGCCTCAAATATACTACAAAGTGAAGGAGTGTTCAAGACAATAATTATACTCTCTCCATCTGTAAAAAGCACAGAAAGAAACTAATATCAATCCTATTATTCAACAGTCACAGACTTAGCCAAATTTCTTGGAAAATCAACATCCACACCTTTGTTCACAGCCAACCAGTAAGACATCATCTGCAATGGGATGATGTTCAATAAACCTTGTAAACAGTCAACAGTTTGTGGGACATCCAAAGTAGCCAAAGAAGTCTGAACGCTAACGCTATCGTCGCCTTCGTTGCGAACAATTATTGGTCGACCGGCACGAGCAGTAACTTGCTCAATAGCAGACATCACCTTAGGGAACAAGGAGTCACGAGTAGCAAAGGCAATTATTGGTAATTGATCATCGACAAGGGCCAAGACACCATGTTTCAATTCACCCGCAAGAACACCTTCAGAGTGCATGTAAGAGATTTCCTTTATCTTCAATGCACCTTCAAGAGCAGATGCGAATTGGTAACCTCTGCCAAGTAACAAAAGGGATCTTTGGTCAGCAAGTTCCTCGTTACAGAGTTTCTTGATCTTCTCCTCCAACAACAAGACTTTCTTGATCTGTCCAGGGATCTTTTGTAGGCCATCAATGATCTCATAACGACGAGCAATTTTGGAGACACGATCATCAGAAAGAGAGAGAGCAATCATAACCAAAGCGATAAATTGAGACGTGTAGGCCTTTGTAGAAGCAACACCAATCTCTGGCCCAGCGTTAATATGGACACCACAATGGGTTTGACGAGAGATAGAGGAACCAACAGAGTTGACAACACCAACAGTGATAGCATCTCTCTCTAAACAGTACTGCAATGCCAACAAAGAGTCAGCAGTCTCACCAGATTGGGAAACAAAGATACAAGTATCATCTCTAAAGACAGGAGATCTTCTATCCAAGAAATCAGAAGCCAATTCCACAGAGACTGGGATCTCCGTCAATTCTTCAAAGATAGACCTAGTCGCCAAACAAGAGTGATAAGAAGTACCGCAGGCAATCATGATGATTCTTCTGCAACGTCTAATGGTGGTCAACCAAGACTTCAAACCACCAAGGGTGACAATACGGTTTTGGAAATCGATACGACCTCTCATGGTGTTGAAGGTAGATTCTGGTTGTTCAAAGATTTCTTTCTGCATAAAGTGTTTGTATGGGCCCTTCATTATTTGAGCCAACTCCATCTCCAAAGTCTGAATGGATCTAGTGGCAGAGATATTGTCATCTCTTCTAGCTCTATGAATATGCAATTCACCATCATAGATGTGAGCGATATCATCATCTTCCAAGAATAATACCTTCTTTGTATGTTGGATAACAGAAGCTGGGTCAGAAGACAAGAAGAATTCAGCTGGCTGCGGCATGCCATCCTCAGACAAGAAGGCTCTAGATTGAGAGTGTCTCAAACCGGACTCACCTTGAGCAACAGGCAACAATCCGAATTGAGAGCCATCCTTCTCCATCTGCGTGGAGTTCAATTCATCCTGAACATCTGGGAACTCAACGTCAACAAAGTCAACTTTCAACTTCTTTTCTGTCTTGACACCAACCAACAACGGAGACCCTCTTCTGGTGGCAACGACCTCGTTAGGATAATGAACAGACTTGACAAGTAAACCGTACGATCCATCGATTTCAAATACCACTTGTTTCATCAACTCGTTGAAATCTGGCTCGTTACCGTTTTTGATGTTTGTGTCGAAGAGATGCTTGAACAATTTGGCGATGCACTCGGTATCTGTGTCAGACTCAAATACAAAGCCCTTCTTCTCTAAGAGTGTCTTCAATTCTCTATAGTTGGTGATAATACCGTTATGGACAACTACGAACTCATTGTTGTGATCAGAGCTTTGTGGGTGACAGTTGACAACTTTTGGTTGACCATGTGTTGCCCATCTTGTGTGTGCAATACCGGCATGAGAGACAAAAGTAGCATCATTGTTGAAACCTCTGTGCTCGTACTCCTTCTTCAACGCGGCAACCTTACCAATTTGACGGACAATGTAAGTCTCGTTTGGCTTGTCACCATCGATGGCCAAACCAGCGGAATCATAACCTCTGTATTCCAATCTCTGTAAGCCTTCGATTAACGTACTAGAGATCTCACCTCTGCTCTTTTCCACTAAGTAATTGACGTAGCCAAAGATACCACACATTGTTTGATCTGTTTATCGCTGAGCTAATAGGGCGAGGGGGGCGGTTAATTAAGTAAAGAAAGGAAAATCTTCACAGCGATGTTATTCGTTGCGTAAAAGTGAATGTGCAAAAGTTGTCGAGGAGACGAATGGATTGGGGTAATCTCCTTGTGCCTCTGTGTGGTTGCAAAATATGGGTGGCTCGTGTTTAATAGCAATTCGCTGTCGACGTTGTCTGTTTTTTTCTCTCCTGTCGTCGCTATTTTCGTTTGTGGTTAGTTTCCGAATGATCTGGGCCTCTGACAGGAAACTAAACGTACTTACCTAAATTGTGTAGCAAGTCGTGTGTCTTTCTGGAAAGATGTCGTTATATTAAAATGAGTTATTCTCTCCAGGAGGTAAAAGAAGACGTGGCACCTGATTCAATATTTATAGCGGCTGAGTGACGTTTTGCAGTCAAAAGCGCTCGCGCGAATTGCCCATCCGCGCATGGCTGGGAGAAAAAAAAATTCTGGAAACCAAAACAATAGGCTATTTATAGGAAAAGGTTGATGTTCTATGCGCCGAGGAATTAGTCTAGATGATGTATGTATACTAGTCCAATATCTGTACCGCCTTCTTTGTTCTGATTGACGCCCTTGATCACCCTCGGACACTCAACAGGGTTCAATTACCCTCGTGGCTAGATCTTCACGCGCGTCTCAAGTACGTAATTATAATACTCAAAAGGGTAAAGAGTAAACAGATCAGGGCCCCACGAGGTTGTATGTTGGAATTTGGAAGTTGGAACAAACGCCTTTAGGCTGTAGCATATAATATCTGGGAGATTAGTAGCCTTGAAGTCTCTGAGTGGTATGGGCCTCAGCATACGAATCATGTGAAGTCGATTTGTTCCCAGGGGATCCAGATTTGATGGTACTTAAGTATGTGGCTGCATATATCTAGATTCAAATATTAGTGTCGCCAGGTATCCATGCATTGTGTAGCGTGAGGCAAACGTTTCACCAAGAGCCTTTTCTAAAAAAGGTTCACTGCTGCTTGCTTTCTTCTCAACTATCAAGGATATGGCGTCATTTTCCTCATGAATTAACCTCTAGTCTAATTTGACACCGTAGATAATTGATCATCAACGGCTGGTATGCACACTAAACAGACTAGCATGTTAACGTCAGCACTTACTCATCCCGAGCATTATTGGTTAGAGCAACAGGCGAATTACTCCCGCGGGGTTATCATAACTCTGTTGATCACTCTCTTGAGCTTCATCCAGACGCATCTAAGAATTCACGAGTGAACATGTTCCCTCTCTTGAGGCTCACTTGGAGAGCTCAATCTGCTCTTAAAGCATCCATAAGGACAATAACGACTTCGGCCCAGATATCGCAGAACGCTTTGCTTTTGAAAACCCCAAAGACAATACGTCAAACAAATTCCCAGATCTTACGTCGTACAAAAAGATCATCATGGCTCAAGAAGGGCAGTGACACTTTAGAGAAGCTCCAACAGCAACACCCTCTACAACCAGTGACCACTTTCTCAACATGTGAACACTACGATTTGAGGAAGATCCTCGATAGAAATACTCTTGGAGTTCAGGTCCTCATACCTAACGAGATCCTTTATTTTAAGTATAACGATACTAATGACGTGCTTATCTTGGAGAATGGTACTGTTGTTGGATGGGGTGTGGATGAAGAGACAATGGAGAACATGATTCTTCCGTTGTTCAACGACTCAATGATAGCCAGGTATGATTATCCAGAATCAGAAGACATGGACTTTTTAGAAGTCAAAGAAAATGAAGAAGAAAGCCACTTGATCACTGAGACTATAATTATCAATATTGACCAGAAAGACCAAGCATTATTGGATAAGGCTGCCTTCTCAAGTGGATTATCTAGATCTACAAGATTGGCTATATTAGAAAATGCCTTAGAGAGACACATTGCACAAACAAGAAAAATTACTGAGAATCTGAGCCTTGGTAAGAAACTCAGTATAACAGAGAAGGACCTTTTAAGATCGACCGGTAGATTGTTTCTCCTGAGAGGTAAGCTGAACTTATATTCTGAGTTGATCGAGATTCCAGATCTATACTGGAGTGAACCTAATCTGGAGAGAATCTACAGAGCTGTGTCAAACATTTTGGATATCACGCCAAGAATCTCTATCCTGAATAAGAAGCTGGACTATGCTACAGATGAATCTCGCGCCTTGATGCAGACATTAAATGAGGAGAAAGGTACAAGGTTGGAATGGATCATTATCATCCTAATTATGATCGAGGTCTGCTTCGAAACTTTCCATTTCTATGAGAGATATGTCATCGATTCCAAGAGAGAAGAGAAAAATTGATTCCATGTTTATACTATTGTAAGGATGAACTTTATATTCTATCAACGTATTCAACTTCCAACTCGATCTTGGATCCATCAATTACCTTGACGTTTGTCAAATCCTTGACAACGAATGTAGCACCTGCTCTGTAGAGCAGCTCAGGATCAAAGCCACTAGCGATACCGATAACCAAGGCGCCGGCATTAACACCAGCAGCAATACCTACTGGTGCATCTTCGAATACAACCTTCTTTACAGTTTTATGATCCAAATCGTGTTTCTCCGAGAGTAACTGAGCTCCTCTAAGATACCCCTCAGGGTTTGGCTTTCCCACAGTAACCATCTCAGCGGTAATGAATACTTCTGGTCTCTTAACATCATTCAAAAGGTGGTCAAACCAACCAAACGCAAGTTTCCTGTTACCGCTAGTAACGATGCACCATTTTCCATATTCCAATGAGTTCAAAAGCTGGAATTGACCAGGGATCACCTCAACGAGATGCCCATATTGATCCACAATCTTCGCCTCAAACTCATAAGCACCTCTGTTATTCCTATTATCAATCTTTGGGAAGAATCTGGCCAAGGTCTCTGAAGTGCGTCTTCCATGGGAATACTCGAATAGTTGATCGACTGCAACACCATGCTCTTCACACATATCGTGCCAGATACGTTCCACAGCTTGTGTAGTATTCACAATAGTACCATCCAAGTCAAAGAGGCATAGATCAGTGACGATGGTAGTTTTGCCCATCTTTCCACTCACTCTATGCTATAATAACCCTAATCAAGAATCAGGTAATCATCTCTCCAGGTTTGCAAAATCGATCACCTTTTGATACGTGGCTAAATATAAGATACGTGCCATTACCAGATGACCCTAAAAGAAAAACCGACCCGCCTCTAAACTGCTGAAAGTTCTTTCCGAGAGGACTATGGATCAATCCCCTTTATATAGTGAGTGAGGAAAGGGAAGGTAGAGGTGAATATTACAGTAGAGTTCCGTAAAAAACTGACAACAACAAAGGATTAACAAATCTAGTCATCGAAAAAGAAAGGCAACTTGGCCGAGTGGTTAAGGCGAAAGATTAGAAATCTTTTGGGTTTACCCGCGCAGGTTCGAATCCTGCAGTTGTCGTTATCTTTTTGATAATCTAACCTTTTGCGCCGTTATGGTCGTTCTTTAGACACAGGTTGTTTCTACACTTGAAATTCTCGATATTACTTCACATGGATTCAAAAAGCTCTGTTGGTTATTTGATCACCATTTATTCATCATGAAGTACTTGCGGTTACTCCCCCGTCCAGTCAGTCGATCTAGAAATAACTTACAAGAAAATTACAGAAAGGAACATCAAACGCACAGTCATCCAATAACCATACACTTGAAGTATGCTTTCCTTTCTCCTCATAGATCACCAAAGGAGTCATAGACATCCCTCCAGTTTTGATAAAAACCTCTAAAGAACTTCACACCGAGACCAACATCTCTAGAACCTGTCGCAGCCCTGATACTATGCATAGATAATTGTGCAATTCCTAAGTCAATAGTTCTAGCACCGGTAATAGAACTGATGGAAGGGCCAATTGTACCGCCAGATCTGGAATTGTTCTTAATTTGGAAGTACTGCAATTTGTCTTCGTTAGCCTTGGCCAATTCTTCAACAAGAGCCAAACCAACAGAATCAGTGGCCATATGACCATTTGGATCCAAAGCAATAGTGATACCAACATTTGGAAGTGGGTAATGGTTCTCTAAATATTCGCTTTTGTATGCCGGGTTCAACAAATGGGTCACATCTGCAGATAGAACGATAGAATTGGCAAACGAGACGTTGGAAAGAGCTTCGATACTGGAATTGTTCAAAGATTGGGTAGACGTGATTACTCTTTCAGTAATACTTGTAACTAGAGTAGACTTGGCACCTTGTCTTGTCAAAGAACCGATCTCTTCATTATCATAGAGCAAAGCTTGATTGAAAGTTCCCTTTGGAATCGGCTTCTCAGTAAACTCGAGGAGTGCATACAATGCAGCAAACGAACAGATTCTGTCATCAATTCTTGGTGCATAGATAAAATCATCTTTCAAACCTCCAAGAGTGCCTTTTTGAACGTCAAAGAGGTCCAAATCCAAGGCGACAATGTCTTCAACCCCAACATTGGCCAATGTAGCAACGTATCTCAGTAAGTCTAGGGAATGCTTACCATAGAGTGGAGCCTTCTTTTCGCTCTCAGATGGTTCCGCCTCCGGACCAGGAGAGAATGCAATAACAGGAATAGCCTTTGTTTCCGTGTCATATGGTGGATTTGCAACAGCACCGAAATGTGGAGCCAAAGTAGAAATTCTAGCAATTGGCTTTGGAGAAGAGTCAATCAACTTCGACAAAATTTGTGTCCTGCCTGAGCTCTTCACTTTCACAAGAACTCTACCAGCAAGACCTAAATCTCTATCAAACCAAGCTGGGGAAAGAGCCCCTGCATAAGGAGCAACACCAAGTAATTCGTAGCTATCGATTTTTTCCTTCTTAGAAACAGGCTTTAATTTGGTTGCCAATGCATCAACGTGGCCACCGATGATACCTGCGCCGTATTCAGGCTTCCAGCCTTCACCAAGAGCGAAGGCACCCAAGTTAGTGCCATTTCTTACTGTATAATATAAACCTGGTTCCAAATTTCCCCAATCCTCCTTCTCGGAGAGGTAGATAAACCCTCTAGAGTCCAAAACTTTGGAGAAGTGTTCGACAACGTGGAATGTGGTAGGGTTCTCGGCGGTGAAGTTAATATAGTCATTGGCATACTTCAAGTAGTAATCCTCTTTTGGGATGGCAATTGAAGGTTTATCAACAAACTCGTCCTCGTCAGGAGTGGAATGCTCATCATCAGAGATGTATCTGCACTCCTCTTTGGCTGAAGATTCAGCCAATTTCTTCACTCCAGTTCTATTTGTGGTGGCGGGGCCATTTGCCTCCTTAGACAGCATTGGTGCCCCCAGTTGGAAGAGATCAAAGGCCTGGCGCATGGCCATTTCGGCCTTGTCAAAATCGAATTCTTTCTTTGGCATAGTGAACGTGATTGTGATTTTGTACTTTTGTTAGGTTGGGTTGGCAAGAGAGTGGAGGTTTTAGTGAAATGTATCATGTTGTTCGAGATTGCGCAATTAGGTCTAGGTGGCGGCTGGTTCCACGTTTCGAAGAAGATCCGGGGTAGTTTAACCGAGAAGGTTGATAAACTGATCTAACATTAATGATGACTGAATGATATGACACCATTATGAAACACCCTTGTTCCTATGTAAAACAGCATTAATTACTAAACTAACTCTATGATAACAATTGACCTCGGTATTGTCACGTGATGATAAGAAACCCCCTCTGAACTTGAAAATTTTCAGTTAAGTTGCAAAGAGCGTTTGATTTTCCTTCTTCTGAGTGAAATAGAAGTTCTTCAGTTCTCAAAATGTCCAAGCAGAACTCAGAGTTGCCCGAGTTGCTGTCAGATGCTGTGCTCAAGGCTTCTGCTCCAGTGCCAGACAGCTTCGTCGAGGTAAAAGGTATCGACTATTCAAAGACAGATGCTATAAACATGAGGGCCACTGATCTTATAAAAGGTATGAGAACCATGGGATTCCAGGCCTCTTCAGTGGCACAAGGTTGTGAGATCATCGATGAGATGAGAAAATGGAGAGGTGTTCATAAAAGTGAATTGGAAGAACATAAGCAAACTGGCGAGTTTGATGACGGAGGTTATCAGAGAACCACGGTATTCCTGGGTTATACATCAAACTTGATCTCTTCAGGATTGAGGGACACTTTGAGATTCCTTGTTCAGAACAAATATGTCAGCGCTATTGTTGCCACTGCTGGTGGTATTGAGGAAGATCTAATCAAGTGTCTTGCACCAACATATATGGGTGAGTTCAGTCTCCAAGGTAAGAAGTTGAGAGAAGAAGGTATGAACCGTATTGGTAACTTACTTGTTCCAAACGATAACTACTGTAAGTTTGAAGAATGGATCGTCCCAATCCTTGACACCCTTTTGGAGGAACAAAACTGTGCTGTTGCGAAGTTAGGTAACGAAGCATTGGATGCCGGTTCTCCAGCTGTCTTGACCCCATCGGACTTGATCAGACGTTTAGGTAAAGAGATCAACGATGAGTCTTCTGTTTTGTACTGGGCTTATAAGAACAATATCCCTGTGTTCTGCCCTGCTCTCACTGACGGCTCTATCGGTGATATGCTTTTCTTCCATACTTTCAAGGCGTCTCCTCAACAGCTACGTCTAGATATTGTCGCTGATATCCGCAAAATCAATTCCATGTCTATGGCTGCCTCTCGTGCTGGTATGATCATCCTTGGTGGTGGTTTAGTCAAGCACCATATATGCAACGCTTGTCTGATGAGAAACGGTGCTGATTACGCTGTATATATCAATACTGGCCAAGAATTTGACGGTTCTGATGCTGGTGCAAGACCTGATGAGGCTGTAAGTTGGGGTAAGATCAAGGCTGAAGCTCATTCTACTAAGATCTATGCCGATGCCACTGTTGTTTTTCCATTGATCGTTGCCGCTACTTTTGCTAGTGGCCAATAAAAGACTACATTATGTGTATACAAATAAAACATAGATAATGACCGTATGATCAGTGTAATAAATATCGAATAAATAAGAATAAATAGTTGAATGAGAATCTTTCAATCATGTATAAATAGACACCAACAAGGGATTGATTTAGGCTTCAGTTCTCTGTGCAACCTTCGGCTCCCATGTCTGGAATTTGGGCTTAGCTGTATTGTAAGGGACGTAGGAACCAGTTGTCCCTGTCAAGTTTGTGGCATGGACAGGGGCAAGGTCATATGCCCTTGTGGTCTTTTCTTCACCCTCTAATTTATTTGGCGGTGTATTCGTACCATAACCCAACCAATAATGCCAACCTGGCTCAAGTTGCGATACATCCCAGAATTTGGTATCCTTGTATTCCACCCAACGAGTTCTCAAGTGGATATCAACCGGGTCATGGGACTCATAAAACTCGTTGCCATAATCGTCAATACCGATCAGTGTACCAGCTCTGGCGTCACCAATGGAATTCATCTGTTTGGCATAGCGCTTCCATCCAGACTTCATCACGTTGCGGATGGTTCTTGCGAGAGAGACAGACATCTTTTTTCAAGCCTCTGCCTATAAGACTTCACTGTTGTGCGTTGGTTGTCTCTTTTCAGGGGGGGGGGGGG